>DWJQ01001916.1:0-10295 GCA_018248915.1 Hesperia meskei straton | reverse complement strand
AAAACATCGCCTTCACGCACACATGCTTGAGAATGTTGCCTTGTTTTTTTTGTTTTCATTGTAGGGCGACGCTCAATCTAGATATTTTTTTTTCACTTTATTATTTTAAAACTTATTTAAAACGTCATTGGCTGTGACATACACCCTGGATAGCTATAGGCTCCACGCAAGCTGGGCTATGAGTCTATGAGTGCTACGTTTCACGACTCATTACTGAAGGACAAACGCTATATTTGCTGAGTAGTACACTGTTTTATTGTTTACTTATCGGCGAATTCACATCTGGTGTAGTATAATGATATAATGTGAATAACATTTAATACGTAGACAGTCGCTTTGTTCAGCTGGTTTTATTTAAATGTAATGTGATGATCTCAAGATTTAATTTTAGGTACTTAATATGTAGGTAAGTAAGTAGGTAACTACGTACTAACCACCCTCGCTTCGCTTCAATAATATAAACAACATAATTTATGTATAGTTAGATCAACCTTCTTAAAATTAATTAACCTCTCAAGCTAATCAAGCTATCCACTGATTTATAAATATTACAAATGCCGGCGTTTGTACGTATCTTGAAAACATCTTTTTAATGAAAACGTAAGACATATGTAAGTAATGTTATATACGCACACCTTAACTCAATTAAAATTTTACCCGAGAGAACAGCAAATGTAACGAGTGTCACAATAAAATAAGTATATATACGAGAGATACAAGTCGATTTATTGAGTTATAATAGGAATTAAAGAATTTCTGAACAAACGCATTAAGAAGTAATTTAGTTATTACTTATTACGCACATTCAAAAGTGGAATTCAATTTAAACGCGTCATTAGCGCCATCTATTTCAATTCTTACCATTTGTGAAATACCCATCACGATTCACGAGGATACTTAGCGATTACACAGCATATTATATTATAATTAAACTTTCTTATAACATTATAAAATTCAATCACGTTGCACCAGAGCGCTCAACACCTGTGCCAAATAACATTTAATGTAGGAAATAATTAAGTTGATCGAGTTTTTACATCAGGCATATAACATTTCCTACACGAGGAAGGTCGAAGCAATTTTATACGCATTATTCACGTAATTCGTGTTTTAAAGAATGATTTTGATTTATGCTAGTGATACACCGATTTGACAGGAAAATGATAAAATATTTTATCATCTTTTAAGGAATGAATGAATGGTGACATCGGCGTGATGTCTCCATCCATTCATTCATTCATTATGTGTTTATTATCTTTAGAATCATGACATACTAAATAGAGTAAGAACTGAGTGTTGGATGGGGCGTTAACCTTTCATTGTTCGGAGGTGATATCAACGAGCGGTGACCTCGGCGACCCCTGATTGGCTTGTCAGTTGATAGTGGCTATCATCCAGACGTTTGCAATTTGGTCCAGGCAGATTGGTAGGCAGAGTCCCGAAGTACAATGTGACTAGATTCAGTCTCGGTGTCGAATAGAGCTCTTTGCGTGGGATGATTAGGTTCACTACAACTAACTATCTACTAACTGTCTTAGTCGCTAAATTGAGTCTTTTTGTAGATCGGTCTCAGAACTCAGTTGTTGTTGTTTCACGGTAACAAACGTTTTACATACTTAACATTTTGACAACGTAAAATCCAAGTTTCCCAAAGCAAAGCTGCGTTTAATCGTAGTCTACTATGAACTACGACACTGCGAGATAGACAAAAACTCTTAAGGAATACGCTTTGGCCTCTTTACAACGATAAGTTGATACCTACCTAAATAAAAAATAACAGCGACCTCATTACAGCTTTATAAGTAGCACAGAACAGATAAATAAAAATGTAAACAATACGGGCAATCTTCTGCTTTTTAATTAGGTTAAAATTAAAAGAAAATGTGAAACAGTGAACAAAAAATTTCACTTCCTCAATTTAAATTTTCATACACTTCCTCTAGTAAATGAATATATTGTTAGCAAGTAATTAAACAAAAAATAAGCTTCCTCAATTTAAATACAGTTCATAAGTTCAATATTAGGTTAGCACGTTTGGTGGTTAATAATGGTAAGTAATAAAAAATTAAACTTAACATAATATTATTATATTATAACATAAAATAACTATAATAAGGTCAAGGAGATAATGTCCAAGAGATAGGTTGATAGACAACCAATGTAGAATAATAATTATTACAGAAGAGTCAGTATGATCAAGAAACATAGGTACCTAAAATACCTGTAGGTACTGTGATAAAGTTATTATTCATTTTAGGAAATGACTTCGATCTATTACATCAATCAGTATAACAGTGTTTTGTGCTCGAAGCTTAAACAACAAAAAAATATCTCACAACAATGTAAAGGTCAGGTTAAGATTACATAAGTTTATTGATTTAATTATGATTATAAGTATATGTAAGAATTATAATTAAAATGTATAATCATGCTCACATTATTTTTATTAACTCATTAAATATTGAACCAATCATTAGGTATTTCATTCTAAGGCCACTCATTCACATTCACGCGGATACGCAAACCCACCCACAAGTATAGGTAACTCGTAGTCCCATAATATATGATTCCATTCGTCTTGGGTGCCATGGACAACACATAAGACAAGAATGAAGAACAGAAATTTAAACTCATAATTCTTTCTGCCTGGGAAACAAACCCAGGGCTCCTGGAACCGAGGTCCGCATGGTAATCATTGCGTACATACGTCACACGGGTCGTCAAACAACTTTTCAACCAACCAAGTATAATCCGCTCTTTACTTTACCTTTACTTACATTTCAACGATTTCCACAAAATTTCACGACTATTTCTAGAATAAAGTTAATGGGTGCATTACCTTTGTTGTCGCTAAGTAGTTAGGAGTCCTTAAAACCACAAAGCAGTAATTATTCATGTAATTGCATATGTACGACTTGTATGATGCAATTGTTACTACATGAGAGTCGTTCGAAGAGTCCAGGATTTAATTACCAGTGACGCAGTTAAGAACTGGTATGAATGTGTGCTCTTGTCTTTCTGCATTGTCCACGTCACTTATGGCACAGAAAATCCTTGCAGTGTGGGCATCGAGTAAAAATCTGTAGCATATATATTAATGTTTTTACGAATTTTATTTCTATTACAAAGATAAAATTGATAGAGAATGCCTTTAGGCATTGTGTCCGCCTTTTGTAAGTTGTATGCCTAGTTTTAGGTTTATACAATAAAGTGCAAATAAAAAAAAAGAAAATAAAGCGCTCCTTGTAAGTATAAACCGAGCCAATTTCAATGTAGTCAGCTCACAATAGTTATGAGACATAAGCTACCATTACAGACCTAAGTACATTTAAATAATAACGTAAAATGCTAGCTAGGGCTGCCAAGACCTGCCAAGATAACGGATTTTAAATCTAAATTTTAAGTTTTTTTTTACAAGAAATTGATAGATTTTTTTCTGGTTATAGTCATCGTGTGTCCTTTTACTAGTAGTTTTGAATAAAAGTAATGTACCGTAAATGTGTAAATGTTGAGTTTTACCTAAGCCACTGCCATATCTAAGACATTGAAAATGCATTGCCGGGTAGTAAAGGAAGCGGATGATTCGCATATTCTTTATTTTTTGATTTACTTGTCGAAACAAAATCAAAATTGATGAACACGTTTCTGCAACTGAAGTTTGGAAAGCTAAGATAACTATTAATTATGTCAGTCTGAGCCAAACAATAAAATTAAATGTTAAGGTATATGAAATCGATTTTTAAATCGATTCGTTGTGCAACATTCGATTATTAGGTCCAGAATCGCCATCCTTACAGTCCATCTGCCCAGCAACCAGCAACAGCCCAGCTGTGAGCACATTCAGTTCCCGTTCCTTACAATGCTCTTTCATACGTACAATGGCGTCTGGGAACACGTTCCACAGACCTCTCTCACACTTGAATCGTTCCAATCTAATATTCGACCTTTTTATGACCTTTATTTTGGTATGCACAATACTTAAATGATGAATGAAAAAAATAAGCCATTCATAGTCAGAATATACTAATAACTAGCGCTAATTTCGTTTTGAGAAATTGTTTTGAAGATGTCGAAGAAGAAGAAGAAATTGTGTTCACGAGATCAATTTTTGGGTGTATTGGTCTTGAGGTCTATTTCACGTTTAATACTGCGCAATAGAGGTGTTTTGGAAAATTTCATAACTTGTGTAATACAATAATGTTTCTTATGTGTATATTTTTTGTATTTATAAAATTTATGATGACCCTGTTCTATCCTTTGAAAATTTTTTACCTATTCTATGAATAAGAAAAAGTTATCAGAAACGAATGTTTTTCGGTATAAAAATAAAAACCCATTATAAGTAAAATATAATTATGATAATTACTATTCATGTTATTATGCCAAGTATAATAAGGATTACGAACTTTTGATGTGGAAACTGTTAACAATATATTATGATGTGACTAGTAACGCTATTATTTTCGTCTCGAAATTCATGTTGAATAAATTGTTACAATTGAAAGTTGTTACCTACATTTGTTTAACATAAGTTTCTAATACACGAAAATTAAGAGTAATTAACAAATTTCGATAGCCAATGTTTTTTTAATTCACCACACTAGAGCGTTATTAATTAACGCGTGTTAACGCGTTAAGACGCAGGTGTAGCAGTAGCATAAGAAAGTTTCACTTCAAAACAATATTTTAATATACAAAGCGCGGATTTCGCTGTGAGTTTGAACTGTGACAGTGAGGAATGGAACACACGAAATTATTTCCGATTTTCGTCTACGCCCACAAGTAGACGAGTACGTCGTAGCGTCGTAGCGCGTAGCAACGCTACGCGTGATGACGTCAATCCCATATTTATTCAACACGCGACACGCTGAAAATGAAGTACTGTCGCGACAATATACATAATTATAACGGATGAAAATGTTACGTACATTTTAAATACTCCGAAACGTTGGTAAATATTCTATGTCAATACATACATTTATTGTTACTCTTCAATTAAAAATCCAAGTTATATTAAGAGCGCCCTAGGCAAGTACTTTAAAATAAAATTTTCTTTCCTTCTGATACAAAAGTGGCATCTGAAGGTAATTTTTGAGTCATCACTATATCGATTTTAAAGAATGTTTTTTTTGTAAAAAAGTTAGATAAGAGTCCGTAGTAATAAAATAAAAAAGAAATGAACGAAGTATCTTGAAAAGGTAATATAAAAGCAAAGGCGTCTTCATTGCGAGGAGATAGCAAGAAATGCCGTGCCCTTGGCACTAAAAGCCAAGCCTTTCATAAGTCAGGCGTAAAGTTGTCTTCTTCAGACCGCTAACTGATGTCGTTCGCGCGAGTAAATCCGATTATAACGCTTCTCGCAGCTGTCGCTACATAGAAGCGTAATTCGTGCGGAGGAGACTTACTGTAACGATATAATCGATTCTGTCACATACAGGGCGTATTCACATAAAATGTGTTCTTTTGTATGACCCACCAATCCACATTGGAAGAGCACGGTGGATCATTATGAAAGTATAATTATATTATATAGCTCTGTACTTTTATTATTTTAAGTTTCATCTATGTCGTATTCTATTATTTTCTGCTCTATACCACTCTGTACAAAACATAGTACCAATGTATCCAGTTTTTATAATAAACCAAGAGCTGAGCCCGCGACTTCGTTCGCGCATAGGTTTTCTACGTGAATCCCGATCCCGCGAGAATTCCAGGGTAACAACCTCCTCTATCTCCCAGTGAAAGTCCCATAAAAATCCGTTGAGCCGTCCCGGAGACTAGCCCGGACAAACAGACGGATAAACAGATCGTTGGTTTGTGTTTTTGTATCATTTAAATACGCATCTATATTCACTGGAAAACCAATTATTTTTAAATCAGAAACAATTGAAACTTGTAGAAATTTACAATGTCTTTGTCCACAGGTCACCAAAAATCAAGTCGTCAGAAGGCGGGTACGACTCGGAAGCGCTCAAAACGGAACCAGACCAGCCAGAGGATGACAAAGATGGCACCGGACTCGAAGCCAAGATGTCCTTGCTTAATGGCATCACCGTCATCGTGGGGTCCATCATCGGCAGCGGGATCTTTGTGTCCCCCACTGGGGTCTTGAAGTACACCGGCTCCGTCAACGCTAGTTTACTCGTGTGGATCATATCTGGCGTTTTCAGTATGGTGAGTTGGGGTTTATTGTTTTAATACCTAAATAAAAAAAAAGTCATAAGGGTTTGATAATAAATCAAAGCCTAAAAGTAATAAGGGTTTGATTTATGCTCGTGGGCGGTGACGGATTATTCCCAAGATAAATTAATTATCCTCCTTTCGCGTTCGATACGGGATTAATTTTAATGGCAACCCACACAAATGTCAGTTTTCCGTCCTTGGGACTAAGGTTTATTTTAGTTTGACGACGACAATTTAAACTGTCTTTAGTTAATTTTGCTTACAAGCTAAATTTAACTTTGAACACAAGTCATAAGTCTGTTTCCAACGGGGCATGGCAATTCCATATTCTCAGCGAGTGGATGGGTGGGCGCGCGGAAATTTATATTTAGTATTGGGTGGCTATACTTCACAAACACGATCCCTAAGAACCTTATCTAATAGATAAATGACTAGGTACATCGTCCGGAAATCGAACATGGGATCCCTCGCTTTGCAGGCAGGGTTACTAGTAACTACCAAGTAGGCTACTGGGTCGCCATGTACGTATGTGTTTAGTATCTACTATCCTACTATACATGTAGCGATATACCAGTATTTTTCAAAGTCGGCGATAATATCCATTTATGGGCACTGAAGGCCTAAGAAGAATAAAAAAATATAGAGGAATGAAAATAATTACTTTTCAAAGCAGGCAGTAGATGAAATAAAATGAGAACCTCTGTTATACCATTACGCTGAACAAGGAAGCACTCTAGCCACTCACCCGCACGTGAGACATCTTAATTCACATTGAAACAATATATGGGCAGTCACGCGACCGTCTAGAACGTATACGTTCATTCATTCATTCCAAAAGCAAATTTTAAATCAATGCCAGAGACAATTCGCCGTCGTTCAATTCAACTCATCAACATTGGCCAGTCTGTTAATGACCTCCACACTACGAGTATTTGCAAGGTCTTTGTAAAGCGAAATCTGAGAGGGTAGGCGGTGTGGTAGGTACCTATAGTAGAGGTAGTGTTCGAGTTCAGGGTTAGAGAATATTGCTACTGCTATTATATACTGCGAAACTTGCCGATTGCTGTCCATTACAGATCAGCGATTCACATTATTTAGTCCACAGTCTAGAAAGATAAGTAGTTACAATTCAAGGTTTTCGGTAACTTTCCCAGATTTTTCGGTAAATTTTGACGTAGCATTGTAGCATTCGTCGACAAGAAATCAAAAAAAAAATCCGCTTTCTAAGGAGTATGTGAACTGCCTTTGTAATTTAAATTTTATCATTCAATCAACAGTTAACAGCCGTTTTTTTTATCAAAGAATTTTGAAACTGGTTTTAACTGCGCAGTGAGTAGGTACAGAGGTTAAATTGGGGTGTGCCACATTGCTTTGAAGGTAAACTAATCGACAAATATAGTTATTACACATTTTATGTTACGACTATGTTATGTTGTTGTTAAAGAGAGTAAAATTATGACATTTATTGTAATTTGATATACTAAAGATTTCAATGATACATTGTTTGAAGGGCAACAAATTTTTCAGTAAAAATTAAATGATAACTTTTCGTTTATTGAAAAAGGACCTAACAAAAACGCTTTCTCTCATTGGCAATACTGTAAAGAATAGATATGTAGTCATATCAGCTGGGTTTTTGTACATGACCTGTCTCCAGATAACAACATAAAGAATACAACATTCAAGAACATAGATAGCCACCGACAAATAAGGGTCGATTCAGACATATCAGTGAAGTTTCAGTTCCGTCACAGTTCCGGCAAATAATATAAGAAAGATTTGCTGGAACTGTGACGGAACGGTGACTTCACTGATATGTGTGAATTGTCCCTAAGTATTGGTAAAAAGCTATTTGCATATTTAAATGTGGATCGCTCACTTAGGATCGACGTAAGCTGCTAAAATAGATCGTGTTAAATCGTTATCCATTTGTTGCCAGGCATGTCAGAGGCATTTGGACGCAAACGAGCTTTAAAAATTTTGCGACCCTTCTGTGGACCAATCGATACCCTTGTAGCGAGGTGGAAAATGTACGCCAACAACAAGAACAAATGCCTAGTGTTAGAGTCATCTTTACAAGTTATTTCTAATTATCTTTAGTTATATCTAGATTATCTAGTAACAACTAGTTCAAGGCTGAACATGTTGCAACAACTCTGTAGTTTGGCAGTTGCGGTAGGTTCCGGCCAAGGTTAATGTGTCAAATTCACGGAATTGACATATACAGGCTTAAACCGGTTCGGCGTCGATAGAAAAACTAATTGAATATCAATTAGTATCGTTTGCTTTAAAAACTTTAAAAAGTAAACTTTTCCTCATGTGGTTGCCATATTTACTAGATTGCATTATATATGATTTTAAATAAATATCTATAATATAAAAATAAGGGTTATTGACAATTTTGACAAGTCTAATTTCTTATTACGTAATTCACCATTTAAGTGCGTTAATTAACGCGTTAAGACGCAGATGTAGCCGTAGCATAATATAAAAAAATACAATAAAGTTAAAGAAATGGAATGCTTTCACAAAATTTAACCAGGGAAATTTTCAAATTTTATCAATTAAACTATACTTAAAGCTTACCTAAAGCTTTCGCTTCGTCTTACGTCGGACCTTAATGACCTCAATCAGTCCAAGGATCAAAAAATATATAATAAAAAAAAACCTAATAACAGCGCAGCGCAGGACACAATAATTACAAAGGCGAACAGCGAACTCAGTATTAAAACATCCCGCCAGTGTTCAAGGAAATACAGCAAAATCAGCTTATTACATGGTACTAGGACGCTTCCAGGGAATAAAATTAAGCCTTCATTAAAACATGCTTTCATCTTGTGACGCGCAATTTGCTACTGTCTCTTGAGGGTAAATAAAAGAATTGTTTTTAAATGGCAATTTTGTGTTAACTTTTTACAGGAAATTCAGATTTTAATATAATGCTGATATTATTTACGATATTAAAGATTAAGAATTTGGTTTTTGAAATGTAATTATTGTATCTGGTGTTACTTTGAGGAAAGAAATTTCTATGTTTCATAGCATTTTCTCGCGGAATGTAGAGAATTCGATTAGGTAATCTTTAATTTGTAATAATGGAGAATTATTGTCTACGATACGTAGGAATTTTAGATGTTGATATTTCGTCCCGTTTGACCATGGTCAAAGCTGACTTCAGCTAATACCGTTGGTACTCGCTCGTACATATAATACCGAAACGTGTATAATCTGCGATGGTTAAGGTGTAAACAAAAGACATGTTATTGTGATCTGTTCAATTGTGTAACTTTCCTTTTCATATAGCGTAGGTGTACCGTGTATATTTTATAATTTCTATTTGTAACAAGTACAATTAATTATTTATAGTAAACCCGATTGCCACCAATAAATATTAAATTCCTTTCAATCGTTTAGACTGTAGGGCGTGCCAAAGAAATTAATACAAACATACAATTACATATACAATTATACCTACGCTCGAAAAACATCACACTCCTTCTGAAGCACGTTCTGAAGCAATCTAGTAAAAAATTTAACAAGCAAATAATTAGTGCATCTTTGCATTTTCCAATTTATTTCCGTGATTCAACAAAGACATTCTATTACCCGTTCACAAAGAAGACTGAACCGTTTCTATCAACAGCTGTGAAGTCTGTATTTATTTACAAGCACTATACCGGATTGCTAGCACTATAATGAACCCATTAAGCCCTCCCTTCGTTTCAACGACCCTTGTTGACTCGAGGCCAGTCCAAGGTTGCTATAGTTAGGCGACTCAATGCCATGGGTAATCGTTTAATCATTTAACGGGTTTATATGTTCTTTTTTTTATGGAGTTAAGATAGCAAACGAGCATGCAGCACCACCTTCCGCTGCGGCCCATGACTACTGTGACCGACCCAGAACTAGACTTTACATATAAGTCTCGTTCTATTTCGGTCACAGATGCGTTGCTACCCCTGAGGACTGATATGGCCGCCTCTAAAAAAGTGTAACCGGCTCCACACCTTCCTATCCGGAAGACAATTGTTCTTAAAACAATTATTACACGGTAGGAATGGTAGTAAGTACCGTGGCGGGCGGTGGTACTTCCCCGGGTGAGCTCTAGGCCC
>DWJQ01001915.1:0-10295 GCA_018248915.1 Hesperia meskei straton | reverse complement strand
AAACCATTTTGCCCCATGACGCGACACACTGACCAATCGGACCGTTACCTGGCGCATCACGATTAACTCACTCTTTAACGGCACATTCTTTCCGCGTTATTAATAAAATCACGGGTTGTAAACGCCAACGTAGATAACCATAAACGCAACTATCGTTTATCTTACAGCTGTATTTGGCTTTATATATTTGCGGAACTGATTTTGAATTTGAAGGTCTCTATGCAAATTTTTGATACGCTTGGCGTTAATCGATCTGACCTTTGCAATGATGACTAACCAGAATACAGATTAATCAGAATGAATTAGTTTCTTTACAATGAACACGACACACGGGGGTGTGGAGACCGCTGAGTCTCCCGAATCGCGTTACCACAACGCATGACCGCGTCGAGATTGTTCGAATATTTTCATGTATGTAAGGCCATTTGACGAACGTCAGACGTGATCATAATCACATTGCACGTACGCGTAAGGAAATATTGTTACGTCACAATTTCTTTCATCTGACGTCATGCGGACGAAGAAAGTAAAAGCGAACCACGTGCGCATACACATTGAGGAGTGAGAGACAGTGAATACGATACCAGTTCTA
Source organism: Hesperia meskei straton (assembly GCA_018248915.1). Classification (NCBI taxonomy): domain Eukaryota; kingdom Metazoa; phylum Arthropoda; class Insecta; order Lepidoptera; family Hesperiidae; genus Hesperia; species Hesperia meskei. The sequence goes on along the minus strand of DWJQ01001915.1, from coordinate 9,703 downwards.
GCGCCCGCCATCGCGCCGGTCGATTTTGTTGCTACGAGTACTCAATTTTTATACGACTTTTGTCCACTCTATTGACTTTCAAAACTATTAATTAAAATCTTAAAACTTAACACAATTATTGATATTAATTGATTTGTTGTTCTAATTAATAATTACTACTCAATTTACCTTTATTCCACAAATAGAAATCGTTAAATTTTAATTAAATAACTGTTCGAGACTTTTTTGAAAATAACCACAAATATAACAGACAAACTATGCATACGAGCTATAAGTGTAATTTTACAGATATTCACACATATGTATGGCGCCCTTAAAATAAATATTCAAACAAGTAGCGATGTGAAGTAGAATTTTCTATGTTGTATTTACTAAAGGCAGGTGATTTATTAACTGATGCAAAACAGACGTATTCTGCATCAGAATATGCACTGCTATACGCATGAAAATAAAACAATCGTAAACCAATTAAGGAAATTGAAATGCAAATGAAAACCATTTATGAATTTATAATTATTATGGACTTACTTGATCCATAAAAACATACTCATTTATAGGCACGACCTACAATAGTTTTTGTTACCCAAAATATTTTTCATATTAATACTGTCTAAAAAGAGCAGAACAAAGAAATACGCCAGAGTAAAAACTTGTCACGTGACTAATAATACTGCACATTATAACTAGATAGTTACTACGTAACAGCGAGAGGCATATTTACTTTATAGAGGCAACCATTCAAGGTGAAAATAGAATATTTTGCACGAACACAAACAAACACGTTAAAAGGCGGAACACGTTTAGCTGATTCCGAACAATGGAATCGTGCATAACATCGGAGTCCTAACAAACGTGTTAAATAATAAAAATCGAGATTAGCTACCGATTTACTCCAATATTGTGCTCATTATATCAGTGTATAAATGATTGAACAAACCAAATAATAATGCTTTAGTATCCTGTTACCTAATGCGGTTTGGTCAAGTAATTCTAGATTAGAATTGGAATTGAGACATACGTTAGTCACAAGACATGTAAATTGATTTCATCACACATATAGTCCATATGAAAACGATATAAGTAGGTACAATGTTGAGATTAGCATTATCTTAGGTCCGTGACCGCTAAAGATAAATATATTTTTAATTTCATAAAAATATGAATATTTTCAAAAGTAATGGAGAAATAACTGACAAAATAGAATAAACAAACCAGACGTTAACTAGTCCCTGTCACTCATACAAATTGGGAGCACCAAAAGAACCCGTCCAAGACTACAAACAGGACTGATGCTTTTAATTGAAGACTGAAAACGTCCCATAACTTCGAATTATCAATTATTCAACAGAAAAGGTTAAGAAATTTGTTTCACACAAAAGAAGACAAGCAGACAGACTTCGCGTTAAAAAGTTATCGTTGGCCCCGGAACAAAAATGGCAGCTCCATTATACATTTTAGAAGGAGTGACGGCATTAAAGAGTATTTTTACACTTATTTCAAAAGAACTTTGTCAATATCATTAAGCTTTTACGTTTCCAATCTTCTATTATCTCCGTATATCAGTTTACTTACGTAACGGTCGTCGTGTGTTGTGTATACCTATAATATTTATTGTGACTTAAGCTGAAACATTGGATATTTCTATGTGACATTAACCGCGAGGTAAATTAATCTTTCATTACACATATCTATTAAATTGTGGCCGGCTCGTTACGAAACCGCTATTGGCAAGGAAACCCTCGGTCATCTAGTGTGAGTCACGATTATTAGTCATTTTTTCTAGAATGAATCGGTTATTAACATATTATGAATCTTTATTGTTCTCTAAGCATCATCTGATGCCAAGATTTTATACTATGAGGCCTAATTTTGTCAGTTGTTTCACTCGGAACAAAACTTGCATATCTAGCTGCGAACCGACCTTCTCTCAATACTTAAGAATGCTAAAATCCTCAAGTAATATGTCGTGTTACTAATATCTAGCAGCTAGATATTCCTGACAAGATATTGCTGACAACTGTTTGAATTATTGGTTACAAATATGTATCCATTTTTTCTTTATTTTCTCTATTTTGTCCTTTCTATTCCACATTTTCTGTCGAAATTCTCAAAATTTTATAACTCTTAACTTCGATTTAAAAGCGATTTTGAACTATGTCTCCAGTATTCATTTAAAAATGCTTTACCAGAAGGCGCGTTTCGTAAGGAAAGAAGTGATGAACGTGGCTTATCCTTATTAATCTTCAAAGCTAAGTTAGCCACTTCTACTACATTCCTGGCTATGTTTAAGCATTGCGAAGTAATTCTTGCATTGCATTAGCATTGAGCACTTGGTCAAAGGACACAACCTTTGCATTATTAGCTAATGCAGTAATATGCTGCGGTGTGACCAACAAAACAGTTTCAAAGCGACAAAATTCGTTATACCTTTACAAATTGTATTTTGGGTTCATTGATAATTCAGACAATTCTAAAAGGTATGGTTACGGTATGTATTTATAATTCAAACTTGCCTACATAAAGCATATGACATAAAGAAGAATATCACTGCGAATTTTCTGTATCAGGCTTTTTGGAACTACGTTAAATTAGTAACAATTTAATTTATATTTTAGTAAAATACTTTAAATTGATGTCCATACATTATTAATTTAATCAATGATATCGTAAAAGACTAAGAACCAACACAATGTTCGCTCGCGTAACGATAACTAAAATCATAAACATGTCACGTAAGCAAACAAATAACGAGACAAAGTTTTCTTTTAAGCACACAAAAGTCACATGACTTGTGTTAATGGAAACTTTCAACACATAGAGCTATCCTTGAGATGATATTTATAATAACGATAACGTAAGTAAAGACTCATTACTAAGAAATTATAAGTTTATTAAATGTAAAAACTTTAGAACTTGTATGGACGGGATGGATGGGTCAACATATAAGGCTCAAATGGATAATTTTATACTTAAACGTCCCTCGTACAACGTCAAATGTTTGAAAACAAAATTGTTTTTTAAAACGACCTATTCGTTTTGACGAAACTAAATAAATGGATGGTGGATAAACTAAAATGATTTGAATATTTTTTTCTGGAACGCAGAGTAATTTTCAAACGAGGGTTGTTTTAAATTGAAGTGTCATTCTCAGTTCAAGGTATACAAACATGATGTCACTAGTCACTAGCTGAACTTTGTTATGACAAGGCCTCATTATTTTCTTCAGATGAAACGACTTGTGATCTAGGCGTGGTACCTATTACATGAAATGTGGAAAAAGAAGATAAGAACATTAATTAGTATTAATACTACTTTGTGTACCATATTCATTAAAAAAAATTGTAAGTCAGATCGCCATCACGCGCCATTTTTGCTTGACTAACCAAGTTGATTTGTATTTACAATTTTCTACAATAACTGGTGTTGATGTAAAAATAGTCTTGAAGAAAGATTTGGAACTTTTATCTCGGTCATTAATCATTGTGCCCAATTAGTGTTATAAAATAATAAGTTGGCAACTGTGAAAATAAAATAAATAGAAAATTGTTTCCCAGTGTCCGTTGAGCCCGTTATGAAATTGAGTTGTATATTTCCATACAAAATAACTTCATTCTAATTGAAAAAAGGTTAATTGGAGATCGAACGTGGAAGGTAACTAATACAATCTCACTCATTGATTCAAAATTATAAATGCTCCAGTATTCAGTAAATGAGACGACACAGGAATGGATGTGGAGCAAACAGGGAACAAAATGTATAATAGTCATATCGGATGTTAGGATCTAGTATCACGGAAGGCTTATAATAATAATAGTAATAGTATTAAAAAGAGATTGAATGAACGTTTCAAGTAAGACGTGGAGCACTAGGTCAAGGAGGTTTACTTTTATGGTGCTGTACACATTTTCCATTCTAATCCCTCACAGACCCAGTGCTTATAGAGTGAATAGTCACCTACTGCAGACTGCAGACATTACCATGACTTAAAATAACTCAAGTGCGCGATTAATTCATAATTCATAAGGTACTTTAATTTCAAGTTGAGATTTACGCCCTCGTCTAATAATATGCTAGCAAATGCATTACTGCGTCTTAGTCATTATTACGTTACATATTAATATGGTACCTGTGTTTCAGCATGTTATCCGGCACGAACACGTTCCACCAAGAAGGTCGCTTCTGGCGAATGTACGGGGGCATGTCGCCCTCCTCGTCGGTGTCATTGCTGCCGGACTTCCGCCGCTTCTTGCGCTCGAGCTGCAGCCGCGCTGCCCATGAGCGCCGGCGACCTTTCTCACTGGGTCCGAACCCGTCCGACACGACGGGCACGGCCAGGGAGGCTCGCCGGGGCGCGTCCGGGGGCGGGCCGTCGAATTCCGTCAGTTTTCGATATCTCTCGGCGAACGTGGCGTCCGACGCTCTCCTTCCATTGGAGGCGGACGGCGAGGCTCGAGGGACGAAAACCGGATCGGTGAACGCCTCGTCGTCGTCGGTGTCGGCTTCGAAGTTTTCCTCGCTGTATCGTCGAGGAGTTTCGTCGACCGCCTCCTGCAAGCTGGCCAGCTGCAGGCTGGGGCGGTGGGTGCGCAGGCCGCGCGGCAGCCGCCCGGGCCGGCCCTGCAGCCGCGCGAGCGCCAGTGGCACCGGCGGCTCCGTCAACGTCGGCTCACTGCCGCTCATCGTCACTACAACTGCACTCGGTTACAGACACTGCACTCACGGAGACCCCGTGTTTACGGGCTCAGCATTTTTTCACATTCGTCGATCGATACTTTCAAAAACATTAAATATCTTATCCGTAGTCCGTCGTCCTGCGCAATAAAAAGGCTATCTTTTATATATATAGTTGAAGACACATGTAAGTGTCTCTCTCAACTTATCGATTCCGACACGTTTGTGTGGCTAATAAAAATCTCAGGTGCTCTTGACCCTTCCGGTGAACGTTGATAGAAATTTCATTATACATTTAAGATGAAATGTTAACCGGTAGAAAACGCGCTCTAACTTAGATTAAAATCCTTGAGAATAGCAGATGAGAGCAAATACTACCCTGCCCGAGTGGGCACTGCACTTAGTTAGATCTCTGCAATTTATTTTTACTTTTAGGAAAATAACGAATGAAAATGGACCAATATAACGTTACTAGTAGCTAAAGCTTAGTTTTGTGCTCACGATAATGTTGTTTGTTCACCTTAATTTGCGAAGAGAAATCACTAGCGAATATAATAATTGTCTTGTCTTTAATTTATAAACCTGAATGCTACGAATGGAACGTCGCCACCGTCATCATAATAAACAGACGCAGCGTATAAATTAATCTAAGACAGCCAGCAATAACAACACGCCTTTTACGTTAACTTCAAGAAATAAACTAATAATAGCACCACCGTAAAGGCTATTTGCGGTTATAGCGAGAATAGAAAATTCATTTGAACAGGCTTTCATGTCGTTACAACGGGATGACTAGATAGATATATTGAATCGTTGAAGAACCATAGACAAGTGTCCGCCTTATAAGCAGGTGCAGCTTTCGTAACTGCATAGTCGTCATCGGCTCACGCGCGAGGGAAAGTTACGAGTACCGCCTTCTGTATAAATAGCCAGGCTCGAGTTACCGCGGTCGATTTCATTATTAACCGATGGCTTTACCCACTACTGCGCCGATATCGAGTGATTGCAGATAGTGTTATACACACATAATATCGACAACTGCGAACAACGTGACAATTCCATGAAACGGGTTTTAGCAATATACAATGGATTCGTTCATGAATACTGGAGTCTTTTATTAATTCATTGTAAGTTTAAAAGTTCTTGTCTATTTATACAAATATTTTAATGAGAAGTCAGAAGACTTCTGAATTTTAAAATTTGTTGATACATTTTGCAATAAATTTATTGCAAACAGCAAGGAACTCGTCTATGTTTACTACTAAAACTCAGCAACATCGTAAATAGCTTACACAGCGTCGTACAATTGGCAACCCTATACATTTTTGCTATTGACCTCATACAAAAACATAAAAACTAGCCGTACCTACCAAGCCGCAGACTAGACTGTATTTTGATGACGCGAAAGCCCGTCGCGTTCGTTCTTATGACATGTGCTCGCTTGAAATAGATAGCAAAACAGAATCAGTGAGGCGTCCGAGATACTCCATCAAGGTCGCGACTCAATTGGGTTTATTAATTGACACTCATTCAGCACAACGACGCTCCATTATAAATATCAACAAACGACTAATTATAACAGAGTCAGCCGACGAATCTATCATCCTTTTTAAAACTTGCAAAATTATTGTTTAAACATTACGTCATAAATAACTTGAACTTGAAAGTGCGTTAACGGATATCGTATACGATAATGATTAGAAAGTTAATAATGTACATATCTCTAGCCTCCGCGAATGTAAGCCAAGGCAATAGGAAATTGTTTATTAGATACGCAATGAACGATAAAATAAAAAAGGTTTCTTCTCGTGGTGCTTCTATTCTAAGGCAAACTACATTGCTACATCCGGTATAAAATGCACCGTATATGTTACATGTACACTATAAAGGTTAAGCTCAAACGAGATCCAATCAAGTCGTAAGTGACACTTGTCATTGATTAAAAGAATTCCGTATTGTCTCTTGGAAAGTTTTTTTATTTATCACAGCCAAAAAATTGTTCATTGACTTCAGTCGCTTATTAACATACAAAGCTATGGCAATACCAATGGTACCAAATATTATAAGTACTCAATATTTTAATTTACGGAAACATATCGTTTTCATTCCCTCAGACCGTTTGAAGTTTTATTACCTACATACGTTTGCTGCGGACTGAAATAAATTACTTTTTAGATCTTTCAAATAAACACAAATGCTGTATGTTTTGTTTTTATAACTGTTATTCTACCATCTTTCATGAGTAATTCTGTCGAACGTATTTGTTTATCTATTCACGATTATAACTGACTGAGTTCACTTTCATTCTTTCAAACAAAAATATTTATTAATTGCTTGATAGGTTTTTTCTTTATTTAATTTGTTCAATGCTTAGAACAGTAAAATATATTTCTACAATTGTAGTTATACAATCGTCATTAGATAGCTCTTACCGACTTTTTATAAGGCATTCCTCAGAACTTTGCTGTTGGAAAAATCCGTCATGGAACACGAGTGTCTTTAGGATTTGTTTATAAGATTTGCAATTATCATTCCAGCTAGTACGTACACTTCTTTTTATAGTTGGTTATAATAGAAGTCATTACATTACATCTGATAAGTATATCCGTTTAATATTTATTATATTATAAAAATGCGAATGTCGCCAAATCGAGTACGGGCCGCGAGGAAACGTTATGAAACGAGTTGTTTCCAAACTCAACACAACTCACGTGTATTGTCTGAAAAAATGAAATGTGATGTAACCATGTAATAAAAAATATATTGTTCCAAATTAAATTTAATTTAATTTTCGAAAAATATATAAGCATACAACAAAAACACCATCGAATGCTTAAGTTTCATAGTTACATGTAGTGGGCAGCGTGAACAAGGCCGTTCATGTGCGCATGCATGGAATCAGTGGAACAATGAAGCTATTGTCTACTAAGATAGGTCTGTAATAATAAACAACATAGTAACAGAAATATTCAAATGGTTAACGCGTCGGTTCCGAAACATTGTGCGGTTAATGGTAATAGTTTGAGCAGATAGAACACGCACAATTGCTCGTAAATGTTGCAGCGCAGTTGTGGCATTGGCTACAACACTAACACTTCGCTTTGGTTTCTTTTGAATTGAGGCAGGTTATTTATTTTATAATCACGTATGGGTCTTTCGAGTTACGTTCATGGTATTTTTAAGTTTATAAATGTATTTATTTACGAGACATATTTATTGAATGATCTGCTAATAATTTATAGTCAAAGTTATTGTTTGAAACATTTGAATTGGATTATTTTGGTACAAATTAAATAATTTAAGGTGTGTTTAGACAATGCGAACTAAATAAAGTAAGCCTTTGGGAATTTGGGAATAGGTAAAATTTTGATGGGTATTTACATACTTCATGTAATTTAAGAAACTTAAATGCGCATAACACATGGAATTGTTTAACAATGTAACAAACAGTTAATATAGATAGTGCAGAATACCAACGAGCAACGTGCAATACATTATACTAATACATATTTGATCTTAACTACAACGCAGTATTTCTTCAAACAGAAAAGTCACGATCAAGACCTATACATATGGACATAGTGTGACATCCTACGAGGTTTGCGATAAAATAGCAGAAATGTATTTGGTAAGTACCAACTAATTAATTTTAATAAATGATACACACGACACTACGTTGACACGACATAAAGACTTGTACTAGACGAACTTTTTATATTCTGAACGTTATAAAATAAATATTTCACCAGAAATTAATACAAATAAAATCAATTTTCGTATAACACAGTACATATTTTACAAACTTGCTGATCGTTTTATGTCAGCCGATGAAACGATGACGATAAAATACACAATTTCAAGGAGATGAATCTAAAGTGGAACCGTATTCAAATATTGGAGACAAACATTGGTCACTTGAAGTATGCAGAATAAATGATTGGGGGCATAGCTAGATACAATAACATCACAAACAATGACGATGGCCGACTAAACGCAAACAACGCATATTTAATGAGTTGGTGTGGCACGTCTCCGAGAGTGGAATACAGATCAATTGTTTACAACAATAGACTCGAGCGCGACAAAGAAAATATCCAGCTCATTAATATAATTACGTGGAGTGAGGAAATCGTTCTCCTGTGTATACGTTTATTACCCCTCGGTTGAGCAAGTTAATGAAGTCAATATCGTGTAAAATAACGAAAAGCTTCGCGACCAAAAGATATGACTTCGAGGTCGAACGATCAACGGTGGCTTTGAAACCTCAGGCTTTGAACTTTTAAAATATTTTTTATCTGTCATTCTTTTCACACGGATCCTGTTACTCGACTGCACCCAAGTAATTACTATATCGGGTGTCCACTTCTTTTTAAAAATAGACAGGGAAAAGTAAACATCGGAGACGTTAGTATTTAATGAGCATCTAAGATCTACGTTGATTAGACGGCCTTGTTGAGACTGGTTACATCTAGGCTAGTATGCTTCTACAAGAGCAAAACAAATCAATATTAGCTCTTGCTACTGATTCAATTATGTTTTCAGGTGAAATACATATTAAGAGCAAAATAAAAAAGAAAAACCTTCTGGATTGTAAAGAACCTACACAGCCAAGTCAAGACAAAGAAAAGGCGTGTACTGATGATGTAGACTGACTAACTGTACCGATGTGGGCAAACGGAACCACCAAGTCACTGCTCGGCACAATCGAGGCCTCGCCGACCGTTACAAAAAACTCTGGGCCGAAATAGAATACCTCAAGTGAATCAGCACGGACATTGCTAAACCGAGAGAGCACTAAGCCACAATACCCAAAAAACATTCGCGGAAGTACGACTTTAGTTTAACAATAAAAGTTCAACGAAGACGGATGTTTAAGGGGAATTTTCTTATGATAAAAAATTTCACTCCACAATTATTTCGGCGATCTGTATTCAGTAATCGCAATTTTACTATTATTGCGCTATAGGAATAAACATTGCAAGTATTTACTACTTGCAATGTTTGCACCGCTTTACGTAGAGAGGTGCTCGGC
>DWJQ01001914.1:0-10296 GCA_018248915.1 Hesperia meskei straton | reverse complement strand
GTTTGTTTGATGGGGGTGACCGTACGTAAGGGTTGAAAATGAGAGAGAAAAAATCAAATCGAGCACGTCAGATTTTCCAAGGGGGTGTTAAGTGAACCTAAAAAAGCTCTCATTCAGTAATCTGACGATTTCGATGTGACGCAAACTCACTACCATTATAATGTGCAAAAAAAATTCGAACTTATATATGGGGCTCATATGTGGTGGAGCTATTTAACTGGGTACCAGGTACCCCCTGTACCTTAATCTGACGTGCTCGAGTAAATCCAAAAATCCCCTCTTGGGCTCCCTAGCTATAAGCACCCAAAAAGATTTTCAATCAAATACTTCCTTTACTTTAGCCACAGCAATTTTTTTTCAATATTCAAATTTTCAACACGCTGTATCTATTATTATTATAATAGCAGAAGATTGTCGCCGTTCTTGTCAAAAGTGAGTGACTGACGTTTAGATAGGCCGTTCTATTTTTTCCTGTATTTTGTGCTATTAAGATATCAGGCATTTTTTACTGAATGTAATAATTATGTTCCTTGCATGAAGCAGGGCTCGTGGTTTCATTTATTGTTGTATGGTGGTATCCACCTTGTATAAGTAGGTATAAATTACAAAAATCGTAACTACCTACAGCACTTAAAAACACTATCTAATTTAATTTTGTTCTAGACCTCCTCAATAATGAGGACAGACTCGTGCTCATTAGTAACTTAGTATCTAAGCCATTAATGGGTTTTAACCAATTGAATTCAATAAAACATGATTACAAATTCAAAGTTACAAATATGACTATAGTTTGATAGAGGTCCAAAGCTGATCAAAATAAGTAGGCAATTCGCTTGATCAATGGTTCGTTTGACAATGGCGTTCTACACAATTGAACCATCCTTCAAAATTACACTTCGATTCGTCACTGTCCTCGGTTTAACTAGGGCTGTCACTAGTGACCAATCGATTTGAGAGGCGACGAGAAAAAAATTGAAAAACGATCCATTAACTTCATTAATTCGTTACAAAGGATAAAACACAAAAATTGGCCATGTGTGACTCAGACTTGCTTAAGGAAAGTTTCATGCAGGACTTAGTTTTGAAAATGAAAATCCAAATGTGTAAATGTGTTTCATTCCGTTTTGCAAAGTCCAGCGATTAATTTTAAGGTCTTACTCTACAATCCTTATTAGAAATCTTACAATTTAGTTTAATGAGGACAACTTAAAAAAAAATAAGTTTTTTTTTTTAATTTCCGTTTAGCCCTGCACTGACTGTCGCAACTGTGTCGCTACTGTCAGAATGTTCGCTTAATTTTTATGGAAATATTTTATATCGGTTTGTTAAGTGAATTAAAAAATGCGTGAACGTCGTACAAAACTCGTTTAGAACAAAGTTATACTCTAACACTTGAACATCTGACATACCTCACCTGACAGCTGACTTACCTGAATAGACATGTGGAAGGCTGGAACCTTCTTGGCCGCAGTAATTAATTATAAATAAAATAAATAACGCTTCGCACTCAAAGCCCCACACTAGGATTCTCTGTGTCGTGGGTGCCACGGACAACACACAAGACAAGGACACACACCCAGACAGGGAACGGAAATTTAAACTCATCATTCAAATTGCCGCCTCGCTGGGTATCGAACCCAGGACCCTCGGAACAGCGATCGGCGTGTTAACCATTGCGCCATTCGGGTCGTCAAATATGCACAATAACATTAAAAATCCTAATCATATCATATTATTCCAAAACTTGACATTTGCATAATTATTTCTGAAGTTAAGAGCTTATGTTTGGAAAGCTCCCCCTTTCCTGAGTATAAGGTCAAATGAGTACTGGATGATTTTTAATGGACTGACTCAAAATACGACAAAGACCAAGACAAACATTTGTGAAAAGGAAAAAATTCTTAATATACTTAAACAAATTAAACAAATTCAGTAATTGCAAATTATTTATTAAAATTAAAATAATATGTTGTTACAAACTGTCGGTATTGTGGTAACTCTGCGAAAACTAAGTTATAAATAAAATAAGACCGGTTCAAGAGTTTAACTTAGTTATGGCACCGAAGAACATTTTGAAGCCCACGATTTATAAAATGGAATTATTTGAAGGCAATGTAAAATCAAAAATAATCAATATAAAAACAAGCAAGTAATGGGTTGGTTTCCCGTTACACTTTCAAACTCAAATCTTATTTATCGAATTGAATAAAGACCTATGATAAGTTATACTTATCATAGGCAGGTACATGCTTAGTATAGTAAAAAAAATTATCACGATCGCTTGATAAGTGTCTTCCTGTACATTTTAATTCCTGTATATTTACTTTAAATTGGTCACAGAGGGGTCCTTACGAATATATAATAGCTAAATTAACCTACATCACTATAATGGCAACGGCGATATTTCATACTCCGTATAACATTACGATTAGAAACCGATTTACAATCTACCTAAATAGAGACTTCAATGAAGTCTTCCATACAAGTATATCCTGTCAATAAACAATAGTGTTAGGAAAGTTATGGATTCTATCGGATCTAATTAATAGATTACTGTATTTGACAAAGATAAACCTTTTCAAAGTTTATATTTATCATCACCTTTTATTTCAGAAATTTTAGATATCTTCTGTACATTTAATGGGGCAGTATTTAAATTCCTTTATTTTACATATTATTCAAGTGAATTATTGTTAACTTAGGAGCGGTTAGACTTTGCGTAAGTGGCGTCATACTCCGAGGGGATGGGCCCAGAGCCCTGGAGCTCGTTCTTGGGCACAATGATGGACACTGGGTAGTTGAAGCTGTAGAAGAAGCCGTGAGGAGGACCCTGGAAAAAGAAAATCGATCAAGCAAATGTCTCAGATAAAGGGCATTTGGCGTATCTAGCACTGTAAAACTTGTGTTTAAATGTTTAAATACAATGTACATTTCTTCATTCATATTCATGGAATTATAGGCAAAAAAGTGCATAATAAAGTATTGTATCAGTGATACGTATGAATAAAATATCAAGGATACCAATGCATTCATTTATTGTTTTTATCTGCAGTAAAAGTCTAAATGCGCATTCCGCTAATCATCTTTAAAATTCATATTCTGTATGTTTCTTTAAATCGTTTTATGCACTTTTTGACTATAATATCTTTGCAGTTGAAAAAAATAAAAGGGTTGCTGTAAGTTCTTTCTTTCATGACGTAAAGTCAACTAAACGTACTAGGTATACAAGTAGGTCTACTTATACGCGCGTGAAGTATTATAATTACTTACGTTTACGTTACTTAACATCGAAAGTATGGTAAGCAGCATTTGAAACAAATATCTTACAGTAGGCTCTTCAGTGGTGGTGGTGGTGGACGAGGGCTGGTATTGGCTTTGGGCCGAGGGCTGGTACTGGGCCTGGGCTGAGGGCTGGTACTGGCCCTGTGCCGAGGGCTGGTACTGAGCCTGGGCGCTGGCGTAGGCCTTGCCCTCGCGCGCCGACTCCGGTGGAGCGACCACTACGCTCTGCTGCGCGGACGCCGCGGGCTGGTAGTACTCGTTCGTCGGGTAGTATTGGCCACTGGAAGATGTAATGTTGGTCAATTTTGGTTTTGTGTGGAGGTTGATATTTTTTTTCGTGTAGGTTTTGGACAAGTTCGATTTGTAACTTAGCAATCCGTAGCTACCATTAAGTTTTTGTAATTACCCACCCTTTACTTATCTTTAGGTATACGACAGGTTAAGCATTTGCACATTCGCAATGATTTATCGCCGATAAAATGAAAAAAGTATATTGGATAGATACAAAACATTTTGTGTGTTTATTGGTAAACAATTCAAGTTAACTCAGCTTATTATGCTAATATAGCTCGTTGTTTCACGCCTCGCAAATCCAGTGTCCTGTCCCCAGGAGAGACGTCCATAACTAAAAACTTAGTCGATACATCAACCCTTAATTAATACCGTGAATCACTTGTGTTACTAGGCTGACATGATTTAAAAGTTATATCCTTATAGCCCTATAGGTAAGGCTCTTTGCACTACAACATCGGTAGTGGAATAATACTCACAGAGGGCCAGGCTGCAGATTAGCGGCGGCGGCGGCCTCCTTCCAGGCCTTCTCGTGCGCCAGGCGCGCCTGTTTCACGTCCTCGGCCTCCTCCACCGGCTTCAGCACCACCTTCGGGAGGTTGTCCTCCTGGTGGAAGCCCTCGCTGTCGGCCCAGTAGCGGACCTGTGGATATTTAGGTGTAAAGCTCCTGCACTGATCTTTGTAAGATGATAACGCAGCGTTTGGGAAGTTAAAGTTTGAAAGGCGCTGGCGACAGCCAACTGATTGGAGTAAACGGGATTTAGTGATAACACTGAATTACATCTTCGTTACTTATAGTAAAATTGGAAATGTAAAATGTGTATTGTTTAGATTTTAAGCCACAGTGTTCTTACACAATCGACGCATTAGCACTCCTAAGATACACTTTTCTGGCAGTTGCCACTTGCCACACAGGAGCTCTTTATACTTGTATAGGCACTATTAAAATTTCCTATATTACTACTGATAGTAATTGGTAGTGACACGGGCAATCCATCAGGGCCACTGCTCTATTGCCGGCTATAGTTCGACGACCAACTATTACCATATTCTTATCGAAAGCATTAGGTACTAAATGCAGCTACACTGTGACCAACCTTGATGAGATCGTTGCTGCTGCCGGCCTTGAAGACGTAGGAGCCGGTGACGTCGCCGGCGCGCACGCGGTTCTCCTGCTTGGCGGACTCCGGCGTCTGGTAGCCGTACACGTACGCGCCCAGACCGTCCTGGCCGTGGTACTGCGATGCGTCGTATACCTGTCCACGATACGACGTTCGTTACATTGTTCACGCAAGCAAGAAACCGAAGCAGAAGCGAGCTTAGTTTTTAAGAACCGATTTAAGATTGTATCTACTATCTCCTTAATCCTACTAGTTGAATGGATCCAAATCTATTAAGTGTGGTCTATAGTCTGTACTTATTATAAAACTTCAAAAGTAGTAAAATTATCATTATTTTTAAAATTATAGGTACATAGGTACCTAGTACCTAAATAGAGTCTTAATAAAAAATTTGATATGTAAAGTCTTCAAATCATTTGACAGATCATATAAAATTAAATTTTATCATTAATAATCCGCCACAAATAATAAAAAATCCTTTATTGGCGTAGCAAAAAAAAAGAAAAATATCAACCGCATCCAATATCGTACTTTATTAGCGGGAAAATATTAAAAAAAAATAATGAGAAGTTGTAACAGGTGTACAATTATTCAGAAAACTTGAAAAACCAGTCCGAATAAAGACTTAACTACCTCGTATTGTAGATATAAATAATTTTATTACTGATGCGGACATATGCTTAGTAACTCGATAGCATTTTCTGTAACCGCAAATATATGAATTTCGTACTTAAAACTAGTAATGATTTTAAATAAGGCGTTTTTATAAAAAAAAAATCATTTCATTGATCTTCTTAATTCATTCTTAACTTAAGGCAAATTAAATTCTCGCCGTCAATCTATAATAATTAAAATTTATTGCAGGGGCGGAAAGCAGGTACCTACATATTATATGTGTGGATTGTCATTAAAACGAATTCCTTAACGAACAAGAACGGAATGTAACGTCACGGTATTGTACACTAATTAGTTTTTTACTATAAGCTATAAAGTTTCACTAATTCCTTAAGGTCAGCCACTGGATATTCTAGTTTTGTTAGTTTTCAAGTAATGTTACTTCTTTTGTTTGAATTTTTCATTACAATGCAAACCTAATTTACATTGATTTAATTACATAAATATATGTAGTTAATATTCTAAGTAGGTACTTAAATATTTTTTGTAATATTTTAGTTACAAAAACTGTACGTACCTCTTCTAGATAGTCATCGGTGTTCTCGATCTCCTTGCCGTTCTTCCAGTAATGGCCGAGGGTCGGTCCAGCTTCGGCTGAACGAAACCTCGCGTCATTGTACTTGATCTGAAAAACACCGACAATTACAGTTAATTATGAAAAAACATATTTGCCTATGTTACTACAGGGTTTTATGAAGAGCTTGAAAGATAATCTCAAAATCTATTAAAAAAAACCGCAGCAAAATCCGTTGTGTAGTTTTAAAGATTTAAGGATACAAAGGGACAGAGAAAGCGACTTTGTTTTATACTATGTAGTGAGAAGTGATGATACTGAATTGATGATTTCCTCATTGAATATAAATAAGTGTAAATAGCAGAGGTCCGAGAATACTAATTTATAAATGCTTCAATTGCATCGTGAACTTGAAACATTTGATTTGTGATTGATACAGCCCTGTAATCCTGTTATTAAAATGCATAGTATCTACAAATAGAAATAATATTTTATATGTCGGTCGCAGTAAAATGGCTGACAAGATAGAGCGGAAGCTGACCTGCGCGAGTTTCAAAGTATAATAGGGAGAGAGCTCTCGTATCGGAGGCCAAGAATCACTGCGTCAAAGAAGTAAGTGTAATTTGCCAGCAGTACTTACTAAAGGTAGGACCGCAGTACGTGAAGATAACTGAGGTTCTGTGAAGGGCGGGCTGTTCAGATATTTCTGGGCCTCCTCAGGAGTGAGGATCGGCTCGAACACGTTGACAGCCGGGTTCGGCAGGGCGGACGATAGCGCCACCTGTAAAACACAACGTTAAATTGAAACTAATGTTGGATTGCTGTACTGTTCCAGCTACCATTGTCCTACCTACATTAATATTATCGTAATCATCATCATCACAACAATCAGCTGTTCATCCACTGTTATTACAGACTCTAATTATAATTAAGACATAAATATTCACTCATAAAATTAACTTGTGTCAGGCTTAAACGTAAATTTTAAAATTTGCTTAACATTACTACAAAATAAATTTTAAGAAATATTTTAAAACAGAATTATAATGCAGCATTGGTAGATATTGTTCATCGAAGTTTTAAAACCTGTGTTGTCTTTAGTTTATTTGTAAAATGTCGGTGCAAGTCATAAAAATTGCTCATAAAAATACCCTCACTAAGCTAGTGCGAGTTTAAAATTTTTGGGCACCAGCCACTAGCATAATAATTTAATTTTATTACGTTCCAAAGATAACGTTCCAATTAGATATCGTTAGTTCAAATTCAGACCGGATTCTACTGAACGTACTTATTTGACGAGATGTCGTCATCCCATTAATTCTCAACATAGACTCGTGTTTGTAGTAGCATAGTAATAATAAAGTCGTATTTGCAAACGCCCAGACGCCCCAGACATAATATACCTATGTAACGCGATTCACTATTTCTATGAATGATTAGTACCTTCAGTGTAGTCTATATTATGTAGGTTATTTCGTATCTAATATGTCGCATTTCAGCGTTATGTCATTTAACAAAAATCATCCGAACTGCATGACTTCAGTAGGAAACTTCTCTCAGGATACCAGCAGCCATGGAATTTCCGCGACTCTAGGTAAGGACCCTTTTTACTAATTATTTATCCTTTAGCTTTAAATACAATATTATATGTATTATGCAAAAATATCCAATGGTAAACTGACCTTGCCGGCCACCTTTATTAAAATAAAAATAAAAAATATAAGCAAAACTAAGGGTAGATACCGACATTTTACGAAAATATTAAAACCGTCTCTCTTTTTTCACCCCGTTGAAGGATAATTTCAGGAATAAAATATCCTATGTTCTTGCCCAAAGTCAACACTACATGTGTACCCAATTTCATTAAAATCCGTTCGATGGTTTAGTCGTGAAAGCGTCACATAGAGACAGAGTTGTAGATTAGTTAGAGTACCTACCTACTTAACAATTGGTATAGATATTGAATCTAGAATTAAATAAAATTAATCTATGAATTAAATCACGTATTAAACAGCGCCTGTCACATATATCTAGTGATTCAATCGATTGAGTTATGAACGTTTCAGATACAATTGATTGCCCGAGATGAGGCGCTATCTCTACACGATCTTGGTTGCGCTTCAATAATACTTCATTATGGCACAAATACAATTGGCTGGTTGTTGGTATTATATGGTTTTATATTTCCTTGTGTAGTAAAAATAAACTGCATATTTCTGTTACTTTACAGTATAAAATAAGAATTAAGTATGTTCTTTCTTAACATACTTATGTATTTTCTAAAAAAATCTTAATTTTTAGCATCATGCTTTGTTACGTCCCTATAAAAAATTAAAAAAGCCCATGATGTTTTTCTCTTGACTACAACCCATTAAAAGCCCACTACTGAGCACGGGTCTCTCCTCGTTGTTGAGGAGGCCTAGAGTAGGTATACTCTACCACTTAAGAAATTGTGCTTCGACCGCTGTTGTTTAACTTTGTAGATCACTTAGAATCGACGCAAGCCGCCGGGCTATGTTTTTCTCTTGCTAGCTACGAATTATCTATTGTAGATCGATGTGTCGGAGCATTATCCTTCTATTCTTAGCTTAGAAGATACGAGCGAGCGAGCACTGCACTGTAATTGATGACAAAATATGTATTATGTTTACATGAAAATTATAATGCTACTCATATTGTTTCTTCAAATTATTGGACCCTAAGTGCCATTAAGAAGGAATTTTATCAAGGTCTCGGTTGAGCGTTTATTTTTCTTCTTCCATGGATAAGTAGGTTCCTACAAATTGAGGCGAAATGTGATAGAAAAAGTATGAAACGGGTATTTACCACTAAGGTAGAATATCTGCCTACTTTGTTATAAAACCTTGTTTAATTTTAGACTAATAGGATGTTGTATGATTGTAAAATACCAATATAATATTATCACGAGTTAGCTACTGACAACTCCTTGATTGATGACGGTAGACTGGCAAGTTATAAACACTTAGCGTATTCTTTTTCTATATTTATATTATTATTATTTATTGTTATATTTATAATCTACGACACGTTTGTCCTGAGTCTGATCCAAACGTAAGATAAGCTTTCTGATGACCCAACAAAATCATAATCTAATTATGTACCTACTATCTAAATGCCTACAGGTACGTGCACAATTGAAAAGAAAAATATTGAAAATTGTAAAGATCAAGATTTTATCATAGGTGAAGTGACGCCATGCCAAGTAGGTACGCTTGCCTAAACTTTACTTTAAAGAAAAAAACCAAAGCGCTGCTTATAAAAAATCATAAAATGGGACAAGAAATACACAAATGAATACAAAATAAATTTAATTAATTTATATGCAGTCTAGTCTAGTCTATTCGTCCATTAATCAGAGTATTACATAAACTGAAAATTAATGGACGCATTTACGGGATCCAAAATAATGTAATTTTTGAGAGACTAAAACCGTAAATCACATTACGACATCTTTAAAACAGGAAAACCGGTCATTACTCGTCGAAAAACCTGACTTATACTTTTCTTTGAATCTCGTACTCGATCGGTTCGGAGTTCAGACCCAAAACAACTGGACCGCCATATACGGGCTGAGAATAAATTATACAAAACATCTTTCTGTACTTCATTTGACCACCATCCATTATACTAAGGAATCCAAAATTTATTTTTATCATAAATATATCTTAATGTCCCAAAAAAGTCGTTAGTTTCGACTTCGAACCTAATTAACATAATCGGTGTTCTTTCGGACATCAATTTAGAAAATATAATCGAGTCATATGACGGTATAGCAGTTACCATCTAACTATTAATTCTTGCGTTTCAACTCTTTCAACTTCATTTGAATCAATAAAATTTAGTTTTAAGGCTCCTTTCTTTGATATACCTAAGGTAAAGTAAGAGAGGCGTTGTAGGGACTGGCCACAGACAAACTGTTTAAGCAGGAACCAAAGATATTGTAATAATATAACTAGCAGGAACAGTTACCGATGGCCACAAGAGCAAGGACGTCTCTATCGCTAAAGCACACAATCGCGACGTGCTAAACCTCATTTAGATGAAGGTGACAATTCCGCTATGTTGGTTGTGCACCAATATCTATTAATAGCTTAGTGTTTGTTGAACGATCAAAAAGGTAATAATTATGTTTCGAAATTATAGTTACATCATAAGTTAACGAATTTCAAGGAAAATCATACTTTACTGCGTCTAGTCGTTTTGATATCAAGGTTTAAGTGGAAGTGTTTCCGCGATAGACGAACATATTTATACATATATTGCTTGACCAGAAAAATAGAAAACCTGTCATGAGGGCGCTAAAGTTTCCTTTTGTATATGGCAACAGCACAGACAACAGTAACTATAGTAACGCCCATGTTATTATTGTCATTTCGACAACTATGGCGGAA
>DWJQ01001913.1:0-10298 GCA_018248915.1 Hesperia meskei straton | reverse complement strand
TTTTTCCCCCCAAAAAAATTTTTTTTAAATATTTTTCCCAGGGGGGGGGGGGGGGGGGGGGGGGGGGGGGGGGTAAGTTTAAACGAATTTTACACGGGTGAAGCCGCAGGTGGAAGCTTGTTATTTTACAAACGTTTTATGAATGAGTTTGAAGATGCTTGTAATTTCAACAAGCGGTAACCTTTCGGTTAATCCTATATGTACTTATACAACAGTAGACCGCCCAGCCGAAACATTGCTACTGAAATATTTAAAGCTACCTGCGCGTGGGAGTTTTTTCCCCGTTATTCCCGATCTTGTGGGAATTCTGGGATAAAAAGTAGTGTTTATCTTGCATTATAACCTTTTCTATCTTTCAGGGAAAAGCCCATTAAAATCGGTTCAGCTGTTCCAGAGAGTATCGTGAAAAAACAAAATGACAGACAAAAGTTTTAGAAAAGTTTTAAGATGAGACATGCACCATTCTAAAAATACATCGTTTGCAAAACAATGTGGAAACTGACACGCATATAAAAATACAAAAACAGATCAGCAGAAAAAAATAAAAAATGCCTAATAATTTTGATTTTTCTTTGCCCTACACGTGATATTTCTTATGTACAGATCAGTAAAATTTTCTATACGACAAGAATTATGTTTAGTTTTAATAATTCTGTCGGTTTCTCATAGTTGTATGTTACTTGAAACAAAGCAAGGGCGGGTAGAAATAAGTTACTTTAAAAAATAATTAAATTTTTTATATTTCAAAATAATGCCTAATGGAGTCCGTTGTTTAAGTTTCACGTACCCTAGATACATGTTCCGTATCATTCGCTTCCCACTGGGATAGGTCTGTAGTATAATAAGCTAAATTATATTTATCACATTAATTTTTCCTTTATTAATGTAACGTTACTATAATTATTAGGCATACGCATTAAGAAAATATGTAAGTAGTGAAAATATGTTCTTCATATGAAAATATTTTTTGATAACAAACTGCTTAACCGATTTCTATCAAAAACTAAAAACCACAACAAGAAAACTGGCTACGATTAAAACACCGCCCTCAAATCGGATCATTCATTCATGAACTAAAGATACACAGCCACAGACAGACACAAAGATACACACAAACAGACAGGTCAAACTTTCGAAACCCCTCTTTTTACGGGGGTAAATTATACGGGAGTAAATTTTACGGGGGATTATCCAAAAGAGCAAAAGCGAGGTGTATAACCACCTTTATTCACCGTGCGGTCACAACGAGTGTTAAGCACAATGTGCGAATTTAAAATTCCATTTCCGTGCACGTGATCGCATAAGTTCCGATCCGGATTCCGGTTTGTTTGCTTTCCTGTTCCGGTGCTTAGTTACTGTATGAAGGCCATTTTGGATCTTTTTGGATCTTTTTGTGGATGTACTCAGCTGGTAGATTGTGGTGCTGCGGTCGATTTTGTTGCGAACTATGAGTTTTTGAAATTGGTGCTTTTGGTTTTTCAACCGATAAGTAAACTAGGCATGGGACAATGCTAAAAGATTTCCAATGTAGCTATATTTAATGTAGTCTTATGACTAGTCATGCTTTGAATAGGAAAAATTCTCCTAAGGAGCTTATTGCCACTTCGTTTTCCATGACCACTTGCGACTACGTTCATGGGAGCGACAGCGTAGTTAAATTTTCGAGTGTTTTTTGTAACATAAAATCGAATAAAATTCAATTCATTTTATAATTTTAGGAGTTGGACGTTATTCTCTCTGAGAATTCATTATATTGGAACAACATGTGCCTTGTAAAGTATTTTTTCAATAAATAACGCTACACACTCAAAGCAAGGACTCACTCAATACAACACACAAGACAAGGACACACACCCAGACAGAGTACGGTTTAACCTTATTTCGCCCTCGCTGGGTATCGAACCCAGAACCCTCGGAACAGCAATCCAGCGTGTTAACCATTGCCGCATTCGGGTCACAGAATCGCTTAACAATTTCTTACCACTAAACTACCCATTCAAGTACCGACCGCGCCCGCTGCTTCTACGGTCGTCTTACCCATGAACAGGAATAATGTATATCACGTGTGAATTTAAAATTCCATTTCCGCCACGTTCCCCTAATATCCGAATCAGAACAAAGCCGGAAAACTTTGCTTTCCGGTTTCAATACTTACATACCGGTATTCCTCGCTTTTAGGTACCGTTACTTTTTCGGTAATTATACAATTCTAATGAGAAGGCGCGTTGTTTATGCGAATTTGTAATGGACTCTGCATGCATTCTATTACAGTCCTATTTGTCTCTCCCTGGTGCTTGCGTCAATTTTAGGAACTTGTACGTAGTATACTTGAGTCACTGAGGAAATGGAATTGCCACTCCCGCAAAACCAAACCTGTCGTCTGTGCTCACAGTTCAATTTAGATTAGAAAAAAAATTCTCAAGGCATTTTCAGTCGTAAATCTGTAATGTAACTTACTCAAATCAAATATCGTTATATTCGTTATAATTCGTGATCGAACGCAAGCGGAGTATAGGACTGATATGGATGGCGAGGGAAGAGTCAATGTATACGCTAAAGTATGAATTATTCATGGAGTAATAATTATATTAACCAGTTAAACCAATTCCGGAAACAATAATGAGCTGTAAGTTAATTGAATAAATTAAATTTATTAATTAGAAACCATGATAGAGTCGTTTTATTTGGGATTATCATAACCCTAGCAAAATGCAATTAATTTTCATTTTTTCACACAATACGAGGTCACGAGCTTTAAGTGATTTTAGTTTAAAATTCTTTAATATATTCAAAACACAGAGAGAGGACACCTTAATGAATTAAAACTTTTTCAGGATTCTAACAAAATAATTATATACCTACTACAATATTTTTGCTAATAGTTTGCCTGATTTACGTAACTTTATTATCAGATATTTCCAAATATACTCACGCACAAATACGAACAATAGCTAGTTGCATCATTTGCTATCGCTATGCTCTATAAAACGATTAACAAATAAAGCAGCGATATAATTCAATATCACCAACAGACGCGCTCCAAAATGAGTGTAATAGTGTTTCAGCTGCAAAATTAGCATAGTTGAATTTTGATTAGCACTGAAACACAGTTGAACTTTGTGAAGTTATTCACCAGCAGATGTTAAACCCCATTAAATATTCGTTAATGACATATTAATGCACCAAACCTTAGTCACTTAGCTCAGGCAATTTCATAAATTGCCCTTCAGGCGGCTTTAATGTGTCCATTTCATTTGCGGGTACCTAAAAATTTTTTTTTTGATTTGAGAACTTTTCCAGTCATAAATTGACATGTTTTCATGTGGCGGTCTTCTTGATTAAATCTTACATTTGTGTCAGTAAATCAATGTAAATTAAGCTTTGTTTTTATCAACGTAATTATGTTTTACTCATGGCAGGTTATTCTAGTGTGAGGTATCAAAATTTAACTACATAATTCTATAACTTAATTTATTAACACACATTCCTTAATGTTCATTTTCCCTTACCCGTTTGACGTTAAAAGTGAATTGATATAAGAAAATTCATGAGCAGTTTTTAACGCTACACCAAATACTTTGTCGCCGGAAATATTTCATCTCATACTTTGAGAATTGCGTTGTTATGAAAACGGGACTTTCAGTAAGTTTCCGGGACCATTCAGCGAGAGAAGGAAACATCGGGAAGATTTATTAAATTCAACCGAAAACCCTCGAGCTACGCTGTCGCTGAACGAAAACGTATTGTAAAAGGAAGCCCATGTGTGGAAAATGAGAGGAATTATTTCGGATATTTCACCGTGAAATTTGGCGGTCGACGAGGAACTGCATGGAGTTTAATTCCCGAATTGTGTTGTTAGAAATTTCACCTAAATTATGATTTTTTGAAGATAAAGTATTTTGATCCAAAAGTTTATTTCGACGTGTTATTTCATTGTAGATAATATAATACGTATGTCCTCCATTTATACCTGTAAATTGTACACAAACTTCAAAGTCTCACAGGTAATCGAATCAAATTATTGTCTTGTTGCCTATAGCAAAATTTATTCGAATAGCGTAACGTTCAATTTTATCAGTAAAGTATTAAAATCTTAGATAAATTGAACATTTTTAAACGAAGTAGAGCGCTATCAACTTTTCGTAAGTTTTGAGTCAAAAAAATTGTATTGAATAATGACGCATAAGTACTCCAAAATACACGTTTATAAATCTAATATACTTTTTCTTCACTATAATACGCGCAAGATGAATAGTGAGCTCACCAAAATCACATCTTTAATCTTCACCCTTTTCAAGCTATCCTTTCAACGTGCTCTTGAAAATTCTTTGAAGACACCTTTTCAGCAGTTTGGTGTGATTATCTCCGGAAGCGTCAGTAATTTGACACTCAAACTTGTCCTTAATTACGAAGACAAAATAAAGGTTGCTCAGTAAATTGTTTCAGGCGTCTCAACGGAATGTTCTTGTAGTTTTAGTAATAGAACTTTAACGGGAAAAGTTTCGCCTCTGACTTTATTTCTACAAACAGCTAATTACGAGGGTGTTGCAAATAATCCGAGACTGACTTGTTCAAGATTACCTACTAATGAACGTTTGCCCCTAACATAACTATCCAAAATGAGTTGTGATGTTTAAAATGCTCAAGTCTAAACTAATATAATAATATTATTACAAAATATCTTCGTTGTATAAACTATTCAACACAAAAAAATCTCAATCCGCACCAATGGTTTCTGAGAATAATCCGTTCAAACAAACAAACTATATTGCTTTATAATATTATAGTGTAGCAACCATAAACATATGCATGTTCTCTATTGCTTATACCCTGATTATTTCTATGAAAGGTATGATCCAACAATTTAGGCAAATGTAGGGATTACAATCGTTGATCTTGAACAGTCGAATGGCTAATGACAAAGTACTTGAAATGGCACAAAAATCAAATCGTTTGTGTATTGTTTTAAATTTGAAACAAATTATCTCGTACGCAGTAGACTGCAATAATGGCATCTCTTATCGTATAGTAGAAACGCCACATATTCAATGTACAAATATTTAATAGAGAAACGGTAATGCTACCGAATCGCTGAGGGTATTGAGCCAAATGCACCCATCAAATGTTTCAAAGCAATCAACAGATACGAACTGAACAGGCTTGCCATCGTATCATTAGTATCGGGTCTGAATTTCTGCTCGTTAATATTACATTACTGAGCTTTAGTTATTATTAATAATAGCTTCACTTAGTATATTATTTATTAATCAATATTTTTCCCATGAATTCGCTACAACAATACACAGAAAAACGTTAATCTTTTTACTAATATACGACTTGATTTTGTCTCTAACAGTCGAGTAATATGCATAATCGTTTACGAATTTTTTTAATATTTATATCATTTGTTCGTGTATTTAGATTTTTAGCTATTTTGTTACCAATAGCCAAACACAATTTTCAATTTTTTCAAAATTATTTTCATAATTAGTTCTGGTTCTGGCTCCGTAACTATGAATTTTAGCATAGATAGTTAGATGCTGTCGGCGCATAACAGCTGCGTGCAACCTTTGGCCCTTTGCCACAAACTTGTTACATGGCGAGTTTCATGCCCCAATAGTGTTTTGCCATCTAACGTCAGGGTTATGAGAGTAAGTGGTATTCGGATTTATTGATGCAGGGAAAATGTTGCTAGCACCTTATGTGCTCTTATATGGGCGCACTGTTCCAACATGTCTCTATAAGTCGAGTCATGACATGACAGGCAATTTCTTACTCGATATAAGCTATTTATTGATTGGTTTATATAATGTTTATTAATTAGCTAGTTCTTCATAGCTCAGCGTTGCATTGCTGACTCTCTTAGTGTTGCTCGTGTCAATATGGCAACAATGACCATTTACCATCAGGTGGCTTGTCTTCCTTTGCGTCAACCATTACAGCTATAAAAACGATTAAAAGTCATCCTCTATACATATATTATAGCAAAACCATAATAATTTCATGCGTTAACATTGAATATATTTACGAAAAAATTTAATTAGGAGTGCACTTGTAAACGCCTTTCCATTTTCTATTTTTTGCGCATCATAGTAAACTTAAATTTGAACAAGCACTATTTTAATAATGAAATAACAAATATTATAATAACTTTAACATTTAGTAGAATCTAAAAGAAATCACTTAAAAAACAAAAACATCACAGTCACTGAAAGAAAATAAAACATCAAAAGTGTACAATTTCTTATTGGATAATTTCAAACCCATAATAATTCATTTTGATGAAAAGAATTAAACCTCATTTAAAGCTTTTTGAATCATTTCCATTCTGGGGTATACCTTCAAATTAGGATCTCCCCATTCTTGTTCGGTTTTATCAAACAAAATGTATTTTCCTTTTAATGACTGATCCACATCCAAAGCCAAATAAACGGGCGTTTTACTAGCTTCTTCAATGGTCGTAAATCCTGCTCCTCTTGTCATATCAGTTCGAACAAATCCAGGATGCAGAGAATTTACAGAAATACCTCGACCTACTTCTGATTGTTGAACTCTAGTTAAAGCACACACAGCTATTTTAGAAATTCTATAAGCCAACAAAGATGTTTCTGCAAAGTCTTCTTCTTTTAAATTTCCATCTTTAACTGAATCCAAGAACCAATTTACGAAAGCATTAATATCATCAACTTGGATATCTGTTTTAGTAAGCCTCTTGATCCAATACTGATTTTCCAAGTTGGAAATGTGACCACAGTCACTCGTAATATTTATTACTCTGGCATTTTCTTTTAAAATCGGAAAAACATATTCCTGAATAGTAAGTAAGCTGAAATAATTTGTTTCTATCACTTTTTTAGAATCTTCATAGGTTGTTTTGTAGAAATCTTCAACTGCGATTGCAGCGTTGTTTATGAGAATGTCAAGGCCACCATGTTCTTGCTTTAAGTGTTCGGCCAGTCCTTTGACACTGTCACGGTCAGTGACATTTAACACATACAGTGTTGGATTAAAACCTTCATTTTTTAGTTCTTCAATAGCCTTTTCACCGCGTGTCTTGTCTCTTGAAGTTAAATAAACCGTACCCACGCCGCGCCTACACAATTCTTTAACTATACCAAACCCAATACCTTTATTAGCACCAGTCACTACTGCCACTTTGTTTTCCATTGTATATTATGTCTTGCTTGCTTGCAATCAAATAATTAGCCAAATGATTGTAAACCGATTAAATATGTACGTATGAAAGTGATTACATTGTAAAGGCTAGTTTACAACGGTTGTGTTAATGTGCTCTGTGTTTTATAAAAAATCTATTTTTTTATAATTACAATTTTTTTATTACTTCCTTCTTATTTTATAAATGGGAAAGTTTTTCAAATATAGTTTTATTTTAAAATAATGTGATGCAAGAATTTTATCGGTGATTTGTAGGTTTTTGACTTCCTCACGGGGACATCCGCAGTCAAAAAATAGTATTACTTATATTTTACCGTTACTTTCATGTTTTGTAAAAACAATTTTACTTCGCTGAAAGCTAAATTTTCTTCTCTTTTTAACTGTATAACGATGTCTTTTAAACTGTATGCATAAATAAAATGAGAATCTATCTCACAAAACAATAATTTCACTGCTTGCAATGCTTTCACTGTTAAAGGGCCGAGTTTGTGATTCTATTAGGTATAGTAAAATTGTACGTGCTTTATTTTCTGTCTCCACTTTATTGAATGCACAATGAAAACTTATCTTTATCAGGTACCATAATCTGTTTGATTGTATAATCTTATCTAAGTTTGGGAGTACATAAGCTGATGTCCTTTATTGCACTTTAAGCCAATTGTTATCATAACTTATTGGTATAGCCACTGTATAGAAACGTTCTATAGTTATACTGTGGTATAGCGCTGTCGCCCGGCGCTGGCTTGGTTTGAAAAACTGTTTATTCATACAATACCAATACAAGCCAACAAGACAAACGAGTGAGACTGGCAGCCGGCGCTAGCACCGTATAAACAAGGCTTTATAGCCAAAAGACTCGTTATGGTACTAACCTTAAAACCTTTCGAGTGAACAGAATAATTGAATATTATGATTTGCTTGTTTTCACTCTATTTAACAATAACTTGTATTTTATTCTGTTTGCAGCTATCAAACGATCCAGAATTTTACACACTTTTAAGTTAATGCATTCTTTTACAAACAAAATACTTAAACTGGAACTTCAAATGGCTGTTACTAGAAGGTGAAAGGAATTAATCATTTAAACACTATTGAACCGCCCTCGCTTCGCTTCGGGACCCGTAGGTATCAGCCGCGTAGGTCCTGTCCCCGTAGAAATCGCGGGATAAAGAGTAGTCTATGCGTTATTCTGGAACATAAGCTATAATACTGTCAAGTTTCATCCAAATCCATCTAGTATTTTTTTCGTGAAAGAGTAACAAACATCCATTCCAACAAATTTTCGCATTTATAATTTATGCAGTAAAAATATTTTTACAGTGAGGGTGAAATGTAAAGTCCAGGCAGGATAAATTATAGATACGTCGGTCGGCACCACTGTACAGATGAAACTATTTTTATCATAAATGACTTTAAACTTAGTTTTAATCAATAAATGTAAATATTGATAGACATCATTTATAATGACACTATTATTGTAGTTTTAAGTACAATGTCGTATTAAAGTTTTGGCGTTCTTTAATTATAATAGAGCACTTAAGAACGGTAGTTTTTTTTCTTTTACGTTTTTTTTAATCTTATTATAGTACGAATATGCTAATGTAGCCCTTTCATTTGATAGGTATCCATATTATAGAAGCCAAATTTCAATTACTTACATAATTTCACCGGAATATACCAGTAAATAGATGAATAAACTAAATATAACTGTTTAAAACGACAATGCAAAAACTGTTTTCTTTTAGCGGTAAGTACCAAAAAGTGATAAAAGAACAATTCAGTAAATAACGTCACATCGTTTAATACGTTACGAATCTTACGATTTTATTTAATAACATTAATTTTAGAATACGGGAATAACGAAATATTGTCTACTTAAAAGGTACTTCGCTTGTCCATGTATAAAAACCTTACCTTTTGAATTTAGAATGAAAGTTTAAATGTTATCTCTTTTTTTGTTTTTATAAAAATAGACGTTTGGTATTAATAAATTCAAAATATTGTACCCAGTTCAAACTTTTTTTAAAAGAGAACATGACATAAAGATTCTAATGCATGTGGTATCTACTAATTGTTTGATAACACGATGCGTTATCACTGAAAGTGAGACTTGGATAATTCCTTGCAAAGCCTTCGTTTGTCTCCGCTTAATTAAGAGACAAGCTTTAGCATGAAATTAATTGCGTCTTTTAGAGATTATCTAAAGAAAGGAAAAGAAACCAAGGATGATTTTCCGGTCTTTTGTTAAATGTATTTGTACGTTCCTTATCTTATTTGAAGGAAATAAAAGAATTTCCTTTACAACGTCTCTTGTTCAACCTGGGACGGATTTTATAGAAGGTCCAAATTGGGTGTAAAGAGCTAAAGCCATTGAGTTCAAGTCAATATTCGCTGGCTGGCTGAAAAATGGTAGAGGAAATATTTAAACACATTTTTTAGCAGTTTCTTCCTTTTAAACATCTATTTCCCAGACCTGGTATTGCCCTTAGATGCCACTCATGCGTCTTTCTACCCAAAAGGTGGCATGAAACTCTATTGATGTGTCTTCACTATCTACCTGTCTTGTCTTGGTTCTTAGTTGGTTCTCTGTCTCTTGCACAGAAATAGATAGAGGCTGGAATTTATCATGAAATGTATAATGTAGTTTCTTTCGCAACAAAACCGAAAGCAGTCGGTCTTGGTGATTAATGTTATTATTATTAGTTAATAGTCGTTAAGCCATCTCAGAGATCTTCATATGGCCGCTCATCTCTCAACCAATCCGAACTGGAGCAATAATTGTGTAGCTAGACCTCTTCAGTTATGAAAAGATACCTATGTCCTTTAATGACTCTTTTTACCCGACTGCGTCAGAAGGAGGGTTATGTTTTTCGAGTGTATGTATGTATATATGTCTATTTATATGTGTTTGTGTTAACATCATAGGCAATGTGAATTTTCAAAATGGCGCTCGAAAGTGGAATAAAAAGAGGGGTAATCTTGAGTTTCTTGTTATCTTAGCAATATGGGTATCAAATGAAAAATCGTGAAAAGACCTTTACAAAAATATATATGTCGGAGCGCGGTCAAGTCCCGCGCTGATATTTTAACGCCATCTGTGGAGAATCGCTGGAACTACTTGT
>DWJQ01001912.1:0-10299 GCA_018248915.1 Hesperia meskei straton | reverse complement strand
CACCAACAGCAAGGACTTTATACGGCAAAAAAAATATAATGTTTGAGGGTGCAAAATTGTATAACGCGTTGCCAAATGCTCTAAAATCACTCAATAAAATAAGCACGTTTAAAAAAGAATTAAAATGTCACATTGTAAGTGATTGTAAATCTTAAAACTCAATGATAACGCTAAACGTTCCGCCACAGTTCCCGAAGACTCTGCCCCAAAAGGGAACGTGTCACCTTCTTATATCTTATTCTAAGTTTCTTTGAATGATCTTATCTCTTTAAATCTAAATCTAGCTTGCAGCCTCAATTA
This sequence comes from Hesperia meskei straton, assembly GCA_018248915.1. Lineage (NCBI taxonomy): Eukaryota > Metazoa > Arthropoda > Insecta > Lepidoptera > Hesperiidae > Hesperia > Hesperia meskei. The sequence continues at coordinate 9,999 of DWJQ01001912.1, read as the reverse complement.
TGGTTTAAGATCTTTATTGATTATTTCTCTTAAACAGCGTTTATTGTGAAAGACGATCCCTGGCAGTGTGCTGGCGGAACGGAGCCGGTTTGTGCCCCACACACTGGTCCGGCTGACCTTTGCTTTGTCGCCGGGACTATCCCTTTGTAGTTAGTTGTTTCCTAGGCTGCGCTGGTCCTAGCTGGCGGTCAAGAGCGGCGGTTACGTCCTTTGAATACACTGGTGATATAATACAGCTGTTTGATGACGATGGCACATTTCCGGCCTTAACATTGTCGAATGTGCTTTTTTCACTTACGATTCGTATATACATATGTACTTGTCAGGTATTGGCATACCGCACTGTAGTCTAATATGTTGAACGCTCTGATTTATTAAATCCTATTAATATTTCTCTTGTAAAGTTCTACATCGTACAACAGTAGTATAAGTACCAATGTTAACAAGCTATTTCAACCATTAGTAGTACCTATACGCAAAATTAAATGTTCACGACGAAAGGGTGGATCGGTTATTTGACCGAGAAACAGTCATGGGGGAATTATATTGAAGAATTTCTGTCCATCTCCCTGTGTCATCACTCGCCTTGCGTTTCCGAATTCGTTTATAATTAACCATTTGGAAATAGATCCAATCGATCCAATTGAGATCTAATTCCGAACAGACTGCATGCTGCGACTCTCGTTTTAGATCGTGAGATACCACTAATGGATCATGCTTTGTTGGTGAATGAGATTTTTGATGGGCAGATGATGCAGCGGCTTATTATAAACTACATTGTTGCAGTAATTAAATCATGTTCCTAATTAAGGAGGTGAGAGGTTGCATAGAAACATTGAGTTGAATTAAAATAAAAGAATACAGTAAACAAATCTTTAGAAGAAGGGAACTAGAACTTTGATGTTAAGTCCTATTGCCAATCATAGAATCATTTAAACTTTGTGTCTCTAAAGGAGAATAGAGCTGAAGATTTTGTATGTGTATGAGGTGTGATCATGATGAACTGTAGAAGCTAGAGATTTTTTGCGCTGAGCTAGACTGATATAATTGGTCATCGTCGACATGGAATCCAGAAATTTCTAGGCTTTATCTTTGTGTAGTAGCGCAAATACATCCTTGTACTCTTTCGCATAGCTGCATACACTGGGTAGTTACGTCAGAACTCCAGCTCGCGCGTCATCCTGGGTCGATACTAGCGTCGCGGCGGGCAGAGCTCAGCCGGTTGGTCTAGACCTGGCGGCAGGGCCATTGTTGGCGAAGTCGTTTCGTGTTTCATGTCGCGACGGCCTCCTATTATATCGAGTGGTACGCGCCACGTGTATTTGTTTGGCCACAGACGGCACGGCAATTAATAGGTCACTTAAAAGCGATAGATAATTGTTGAGTGTTGATATTGCAGTGATTTATTTATTGTGTCAAGTGTTACTTTATGGTACTCCATCATTATCATTACAGATTAAAGATTAAATATTAATCTAGTCTGCCACAATTCGTGAGAGAATTCGTTTCATGGTGTACATAATATAAATATATTATCATATCGCAAGCATCTTTCTCGCTCCCTCATAGGAAGTAGGAAATAAATAGAATATTATAAGTACACCAACATACGTATGCTACCGCTGCCACGCGTTTCACCCTAAAACAGCATCCTCAGGATAAGAAGACTCCACGGTGGTTAATCACTAAGTAGATTAATCTTAAATCTGTGATTTTGCAATGTTTTTGTAAGACTGTGAAGTGGCATGGCATTCTGAATGTAACCATGATAAAGATGAAAAAAACCTCTTACACCCCTAACAAGTTTATGCCATAACCTTGGAATAAGTTATTCAAAGACGATAACAGATATCGTAGGTGCAACAATTGACGTCCAGAAGAAGCTATAGAAGTTACTACTACGTAAGTTTAAAACCAATGACTTTGTTCTGAGCGACGATTACTGATGTAAGTTTGATCTAACGCAGAAGTTGCTCGTACAAAAATATTTATCGTCTACGAGAGAAGCTTATGGACGGCTCGTTTAATAGCAATTTACACTGTTAGCAAAACTGCACAAAAAGTTCACTTCGCGGTATAATTCACGGTTTACGCTACTCACGCTAAATGCGTTAATTTCCATGATACCCGATGCCCGATGAGTCAGCCGGACAACAGAGGTCCCGGCACTCGACACTCGGTTATACAAAAAGAAATTGTAATTTGTACCCCGCTCCGCATCGTCTCCCACTATTCTCCCACGCATCATCGTTGGCAAAGTTACTCTCACATTCTCGGTTACGAAATTACGGTATCTTGAGAGTTCCCGCGAACAGGATAAAGAATGTGAGCGAATAGGTATCACTCAGTATATAATTATATGTATACTTAGGTACATAAAGTTTTTTAAAATATTTTTTTTAATTTAATAAGGTTTGTACCTGAAAAATATGAACTCTACATGGTTTCAACTCAGTTGTTCCTATCAGATTCACTACGTAGGTGCTATTACAGATTTAACAATTAATTCAGTTAGGTATCTATCAGTTTAATATTTGTATAAAAATTGTTTAAAAATTATACCAGTATTTATTTAACACAGTTTACCAAACGTTTTCATATAACTACCACATAAATTACTGATTTCGTTGCCCACTTGTTAGTTATTAAAGTACTGACAATCGCTAGCGTCCGAACGAACGGAACAGAACGCGCTCGGAGAGACGGCGCGAGCGCGAGTGTGAAGCGAGGTTAGTTTTGTAACGTGTGAATCAGAGATAAACATTGAGAGGTCGCAGGTTCAAGGCCGCAAACATGACGTCGGAGGGCACGCGGCGGCCCCGCGTTACTTTTCACCGCTTGTGGTACTTACACGACGGGATTGGGACCTACGTTCATGTACTTAACCATCTTATTAAACCATCATCTGCTGAATGCCCACAATTACCTTTAATGTTTAGTCCTCAACCTTTGCTTCTGTGTGGCGAGCTCGATGCGAAAAGTCTTTTCCTTTTCTCAAGATGCAGACATACAATATGGGCCTTAAAATATTAAGTAACTTTTATCTTTATGCAAAAATTCTACACACGAATTCGATATAACTAACTCCTGAGCACAGCTTTTACAAAGTAGAACGATGGTCATCTCGAATATGGACACATAAAATGGATATCCTAGCGTTGGTGGAGTGCCAACGTTCGGATAGGTCCCGGGGGAGTAGCGACCTACATATGGGAGGCGGCTGCCTGGCGCCGCTCGCTGGCTGACTTCCACTTATCAACTTGGCAGGATATTTATTTTGAAAGTTACTGCACAGGCATTGCAGGTACCACTTTAAAATGTGGGAAATCTAACTTCATGTTTTTCATATTAATGATGTTAGTTCGTCGCTTTTGTATGCGATCCCAAAGTTAGGAGAACTGATAACCTGGATAAAGGAATTAGAATTTCTTCGGTTACAGAAGGTTCACAAGTTGTTGGGACCTGTCCAGACTATTTGATTAATGCAATAGTAAGGAATTGGCAGAATATCGCCGCAGTAGCTGTGTTTTCTATTTAAAATTGATCGCTGTTTCGTGAACTGTGAAATTCGGTCTGCAGTGTGCATGAAATTCAAATGAAGAGCAGGAATTTTAAACCTGTTTTGCGGTAAGTTGGTTTGTTCTCGTGTCGCCAGTCGTTAATATGATAACTGTCGGTCACTGGACTTGCTGAACTCAGCAATAAAACTGATATGCGTATCTACCAAAGTAAAAGATGATTTTATTAAGAGAAGTTTGTTTTTTCCTGTACAAGGATATTTTTCTCTGCGTCTATCAGGGAAAAGATTATGTAGTTACCGAGCAAACACGTATGAAGATGGTTCGTAGCATATTTAGCATAACCATAAAGAGATGGATCAATTGCCCTAAATTGAAGCCGTAGTATCCCTCGTTAGTCTACGGATTTCAACATTACTGATGCGATGTTGCATAACCCTCTCCAAAGCCATAATAAGGCCGTTTATAACTCTTTACATCTTTAAATTTTAACCGCTTCGAAATAACTCGTAGCTTAATAGGTACCTAAGTAGTTAAGTACCCGAAAATAATGGCTTACGACAGTAAAGTATGTCTCGTAAGAACCTTCAAACGGAACGTGGTGTGGTGTTGTACCATTTTACATTAGGAACAATGATGAGGATTCTCCCACGGCGGTCCTTCACCGCAAGCGGTGGTTGCTGGTGGCGATGGTGATCGTTGAATTGTTTATTGTCATAAAAATGTCGAAATGCGCATGCGTCTTTGAGGCACTCGAAATTTCATTGCGGATATATTGGTGTAACTATTCTTAATTTAACATGATTTTAATTAGCTAGTCCTTTAAACAACCGGGGTTGAGATGATGATGATGAATCAATTAAGCGAAATAAAATATCAGAATAGCACATAAACATAAACATAATGTAAGATTACTTTAAAATAAAATTAAAAAATTCGTAGGCAATTTATTCTAGTTGATCTACTAGTAGACCGACAGACAAAGACGACGTACTTTCAATCAGATAACTAAGATTATTTGTGTACAACCAGTACAACGTCCTCTCAATTACACAATGATTAAAACTCGATGTTTAATTTCATTTGCTCCACGTTAATTATGCACACAATAATGGGTCGTTACATGCACGAGTGCGGCGGCCGGGCGGGGTATTGTCCGCGTCTCATTGTGCAGTAGAAAGCATCAGCGCCCGCGCATGTGAACGGTCACGTGACCGCAACGGGAGCTCTTTCTCGTTCTCAGGCGACGGCGGCGGCGGCGGCGGCGTCTGGTCGCGTGTGACCGGCGTGGTCGTCGGTGGTGAGGTTGCAGAGGGTTGTTTCCTCGTGGTCCTACTATTTTGTTATTATATATAACGAGTAGGGAAGCTCTGTTGGACTTTCTACTACCGTTTCACAGTCACTCTCATTCAGATACCCTGTGTTTACGAAACAGGTAAATTGGACCAGAACCCGGCGCGGCGCCCGGCTGCCCGCCTCCCCTCCCTGACGTTTCTTCCCGTCATCTGTCATCGCCGGTTCTGTCAAACTTACCCAAGGTACCTGACGTTTCGTCACAGATTATCGATTCACTTTCGATCCGTGTCTGCCACAGATTAAATAGCATCAAACAAGTATCATAGATTTACTGTCTTCGACAGGTATAATAGCATTATAACGGAACTACCTACTGTAAGCTTGCGCGAAATTACTAACAGTATTTGAAACACGTCATATTTCTAACTGACGTATGTACAATTAAACCAACGTTTAATATGTTTTGTCCTTTATTATACTCGTCGGGTCTCGTCGTAGATTCCTAGTATAAATGATTAACTGCTAGATGATGCTAATGAAATGATATTACATATGCATTGTGTATTTCATTGTAGCAGCGGTAGTAATTAACTTCGCTTTACATCGAGACGTTTTTTTAAACAAAAGTTTAAAATATTAGGTTTTCAAAAATTATGTGCGTATTAAAATTAAACTGTCACTTGCTTTTATTCAGGAATACAGCGTGGGGAAACCCGAACACCCGGTAGTTCCACGTAACTTTTTTCTATAGAACTGTTACCAAGCTTTCTTTTACTTCAGGAAATGCAGTTACGCATACGGTCCCATCCGGGGGGAACGAACGGTTATGTGAAACCACCGTAAGGGCAGCGGTAGGTCACCGCCCACTTAAACCTCAAGGTGCCGACACGCTGCCGCATAATGCCGGGACTGTGTGCTACTCTCGCTCCATGGTCCCGGCGCCGTGGCGGCTGCTGCCTAGGCGGTGGCCACGACACAGGGCACTCAAACACGTTGAGCGTTCCGCCCCTTCGAAATTTTTAACTTTTGATGAGGTTTTCTTGCTCGAGACGTAAAACGTCTTTCACCCAGGGGTACACTTTAGTTTAGTACACTTAGTGGAGATTACCCCGATTATCCATCCATAGTGCCCTCTGCTAATTAGAGGATACACGTTGAGACGCAAGAACACACCACCCTAGAACAAGACTCAATTTAGGGACTAGGATGGTAAGTCTAGTTGGCGTAGATGTTTGAAGTCCACTAATCCATATTTGGCCAGCATAACTAGGGTAAATGCTCCAGTGAATGAACACTTAAGCATCTAGTGAACTTTAAAAAATAATTACTATATGTTTCCTCTGATGCATGCAGCCCATAGCTTGTTTTTGATGTAAAGAATACATTCAAAAATAAGGTTTAGGTTCGTTTAACCATATGTGATGAACAGTCTTTTAGATATTTAGCGATAAACAGAGAAATCCCCAAAATCCTAGTGAATGAACGAAATTTTCTAGTGAATGAACATATTTTTTCTTTATTAATTACGTCACAAAAAGTTTATTATTATAGTAGGTACGACCGGTACCAGTCACATCGTAAAAGAACAGAGCGTTGTCCCAGCACTGGGACAGTTATAATTGTTTTTTCAACAAAACTTCACCATTTAGAGACAAACAAATTGAGCACAGTTTAATAGGTTTATTTTATACCTACGAATCAATCGATCTATGCTATCACATGTAGGTACGTAGATAATGTTTGATTTCACCAATACTATTTATAGGCAATTACTGTGTTGTGTTACACTGTTAATTGATGTGAATATTTTACTTAAGTAATTTAATAATGAAAGCACTTTGTATAATTAGGCAAACAAGTAGACAACCGCCCCACACACGACACAGGGCGAGCCCGGCCTTACTTAGCACTTACACGTACCTACCTAAATTTACTCACTAAAAAGCATGTATATATGAATAACAAACAACATGATGACCAGTAGCCTAGTTGTTACTTGTCATTAGATTCGATTCCCGACCAAGACACTATGTGAAATAAATACGAATACTTATGTGAAAGATATCTGATAAATCTCTACTAAGTAAACTACTACAAATATTTACCATCCCAGTAGGTCAATCATTATTGGGCGCGATCAATATTATGATGGCAAAATTTCTTGTGCATCTATAGCAGTTGCTAGTCGGTCCCGCTTTTTATCGTTAAACGACAATCGTTAACCGTGAGGCCTTGAGGCAACATTAAAACTTCTGAGATATGAGTTGGCCATTAATTCCTCCACCTGCACGATCGAGCAGCATGGTCGAATAAACCTTTATTTTCCTGGTATCCGTTGAAATCCGTTGATTTAGAATTTATTTTAGAGAGTCCTTATGGCTCGCACATGGTCTAGGGTTCTTTACTGTGAGTTATTTTTATGTAAATAGCCGAATCACGTAGATGAACCTGACGGTTAGTGCTCAGCTTCGCCAGGGAGCGTTTCCAGGGCTTTGCTTTATATTCAAACAAACGTATCGCAAGGTACAGATAGAAGCTAGAAAATAAAAAGTGTAAGATTTTTGCGTCATGAAAATAGGAATAGATTTCCTACCTTTAATCACTTTTTATACATAACAAATTTATCAATTTTTTAAGATAACGTATATTGTAAAATTATAATGAATTAAACAATAAATAAATGATCATCATAAGGATTCATTTACCATGATTAATACAAATACTTTTCCACGTTCATAAATTCAGTTTTGTGGTTGTGTAACATATGAAATAATATTTCATACAGAATAGACTACGAGCGAATATGAAATAACAAAAGAACTAATTAAACATGCATTTAAAATGGATTTACGTGATGATAGAGAACAATAACAATCCTTTCTAACGACATCGCTGTAGTATTCTTTTAAGTCTTCAACAATTTCATTAACAAATGAATCTTTATTTACAAATTCTAACTTGTTGGATAATCTTTCCTTAACTTTATCGTCGTCATACTCTTTTATCGCTATATTATCAGTAGGTGATGATTTGTGTTTGGAGAAGTTATTTATATCTTCATCATAATTTTCGATGGAATCTATATAATTCTCCATACTATTGTCATATCTTTCATGACTTTGGAACACTTGTTGATAACTATCCTCAATCTGTGGATGTGGTTTCTTGATTTTACCCCTCCTTTTAGTTTTCGATATTTTAATTTCATTCATCGGATTTGGATGATAATATGGATTTTCAGTGAATGTAGATACTCCCCAAAAATAGGAAGGGTAAGTAACGTAGATCGGATAGGCAGAATAAGTTAGGAGAGGAGATACTGTGGACGCTGATCGTGTGCATTCTTGCTTTACTTCGTTAGTCGTGTGTTTGCAGATACTATTTGTCTTCTTCGCATCCATGCCTGTACAACGATGGCTACACGTAGATTCGGTATTCGTTTTCATGCAATCACATATTCTCATCGCTCTAGTTTCTGGCAAACTTCTAAGTTCTAGGACTTTGTCTTTTATCTCATTGCCACAGTCGTTTTTACAACAATGTTCTTTGCTGATATATGTTGAAATCACTTTTGTTGTTAAATTTCGTGGTATTTGATTGATTTCATCATTTATCAAAACTTGACTGTTGTTCTTTTTCCGTGATTTCATAAACAAATTTTCAATTGGCCATTTCTGCTTTACTTCTAATGTAGGTGTTGGTACCAGCCCTTGCACTGAAATTTGCACAGATGGTGTATGACTTGAATCTCTGTTATGAAAATGCTGTTTTATAGATAACATTTCTTCGGATAACATTTTATCAAACACGTTTAATTTTAAATTTGCAGTTGAAATTACAGTGTTTTTGATTTTTAGTCCTGTAAAATAAAAACATTGGTGTAACTCTTTGTACATTCGTATTAAACATGATTAAATTGAATAATAGTAGTTACTTACCGGAATTTGTTGGTCTACCATATTTATGATCCGAATTTTTGTCATTTTCTAACGTTGAATGTCCATGAATATAAAATATTATGACACAAAATACAAAATTCATAACCAAAGCATATGAAATGATCCATTTTAGCCGATATAAATGAACGATGTAGATGGAAAATCACCCAGGCCACGAAATTGACATTAATTTTCATAGCTTTACCTTTCATCTGTATTTTTATATGTAATTTATTATGGTTGCAGTGAAATTGATAGTACTTTTATTTTTAGTTCTATCCTGTGTTTCCTGTTCGAATTATTGCAAAATATGTACCAACCATACCTTGTGTCGTTATTCAGTAAGTTGAAAATTTCATATCAACAATTCGTTTGCTTTAAGTACTCGGAGATTTTGTTAGACTCGTTAGCAACGAAAACTAGTGTAATGACAACGTTTTGTTAATCTTCTATTATTTTCAGACACCGGGCCCGGGAGTATCTTGCAAAGAATACGATAGAAACAAATTCCTTACAGATGACGACATTTACGATCTCGTTAATCAAATCAACGAGCGTAGAAACTTTATTGCTCTGGGCAATTCGAGACTTCTTCCCAGCGCTGCAAATATGAACAAACTTGTACGATATAATAATGTTTCTCAAATATCGCCCAATTCGTTTATTGCCACTAAAAACTGACATTAAGAACGGCCAAGCCATGCGTGTTTCTGTAATGACAACATAGACCTTCACGTATTCTCATGATCTTATCGTCAAAAGAAAATGAAACCGCTAGTCGTTAAGTTATAAAGGCAGGGTAATTTCATGATACTAAATAATAAAATCGGTTAAATATATAATAAGTCTACTTAGTATAGACTTAGTATAACTTTACGATGTGCTTGCTAGAAGTTCGGCTAGAGTTCGACTAGAGTTTCGGGAACATCTACTCATTCACGTGATTGACTTGTCTTAACAATTCAACTTAGGAATATAACTGCAAAATAGAAATAGGTGAAGAGTAAGGTGCAAGGTATTATTATAATTTGTGAATTCCCTAAACCATTTCGATGACCAGTTACACTTTTATAAAGGCAAACATTTCAGTCTTCAAGGGTAGCCACGCACCTGTGACTGAAATAGGACGAAACTTATACATACGTACGATTACTAACAGGACTATTACTAACATGAACTAACAGGACTGGTATCACTAACAGTTCTCACACATTAACAAACTAACCTACTAATATTCTACTAACTGG
>DWJQ01001911.1:0-10300 GCA_018248915.1 Hesperia meskei straton | reverse complement strand
AGTTGCACTTACTACTAATTACGGCTAAAATACGAAACTCATGTCCAAGCTGATTTATCATTAAAATATTCATCAAGATTGTAATAACCTTTCGTCATAAGAATGCTTTTGACATGAGTTTTAAGTTTACAGTACAATGGTCAATAACGTCTGAGAACATTATATTATATACGTGCAAAACGTAAGGTTGATAAATCCCTACACCATTCTATTCTTTCGGCAGTGACTGTGTCCCACGTGGCGTAATGTACCATGCCGGATCGTCGTTCTAGGACCCTGGGTTCAATTTGATGGATGATTTAAAAATTTGGTGTGGGTGCGTGTCCTTATTAATGTGTATGTTGTCCATCGCATCCACGGCACATGGAATTATAGTGAAGAGCTATGAATTTTATCTGATCCTTCCACATTAAAATGTTATTGACCCATTTCTATCTTCCGTTTTTTTAAGAAAAGCATAAAAACGAGTCTTATCAGCAACTTAAATTCTTTCTCATTTAACATAGACTTCTGAATACAATATGGTACGTAAACCAGTCATAGTATCTATAACTAACGCTGTACTAAAACTTACCGATGATGTAAAGGAAGAAGGAACAACACATTTATTTTTCGTCTTTAAACGAACTGTAAATAATAACCTCGGTCAAAATATTTCTAATGTTGAAGGAAGAATAATAAAATAAAATATCTGTGATGATATTCGAAGATAAATTCATCATCAGCGTGAGGTATGGAAACCCACGGGACCTATTAGTTCTCAGGTGTTTGGTGTCTCTCGGGTTAGTTATTAAACTTAAACATCTAAGTTACTTAACGTTCAGCTCATGAAACCGTTATTACAGCAATAACAAAACTTTAAATATTATTTTAACAGTTACTGTCAAATAATCCTCAGTTATAAGAGGTCATGTCGTTCCTAACTAAATTTAACAGTTACGTAGAATTGCGCTAATATCACGATTGTGGTAATTCGCGCCTACATGACTTGTGCCTGGCTGCTTAATTGAATTTATGTGTGCGTTGCTACAACCGCTATTAGTATTACGTGGCGTAATAGTTATAATTGAATTCTGTAACCAATAGCGAAGCACATTGTGGTAATCATAAGGGATAACATTATTATACTTGATTCGCCGAAGATGTGGAAATGCCACTCCCTCTAAAAACTAATTTATTACGTGTGCTCACAGATCAATTTAGCATGTAAGCAAAATTTTACTTAAGACATTGGCATTGGCAGTTGTAAGTTGCAATTGAAATGCATTCCATATCGAATGCAAATGAGTACAGGGGAAAATATGTACCGTTTTTAGCAAAAAGGGATCTCCCGCCAAGTGTGGTGTAATGATCGGGGAGCGGCCGAACTTCCGTTTAATCATGTTCGAACCTTGTATAAATGCAAGCGATGTAAGAAACTTTCATAGCGTGATTTAGGCTTATCGTCACATTGCCAAGTCGTTGCACACTGTAATTTTTTTCGGTAAAACTATCTTTGCCTAAAGGATACCATGTCAATAGAGTAGATTGAGAGCTGATAAATAATAAGCAAATAAGCAACCTTTAATCTATCATCCATGCAAAGCGAGTACTACTTACATTTATATCACATTTTATTAGCTTGAAGTTTCCTGGTAGTAGTTTTTTTTCAAATGGATACTTGCTATTGGCCCTAGTGGCCTTCAAAGGTTCGCGCAAAAGGCCACGCTTTAGCCTGCAACAGTTACTAGTAGTTAAATGACAGGCGTACGTTTTCAATAGTTTGGTATTCTATCCGTTTCTGTTCACATAGTGCTATATTTTTCTCAAAAATAAAATTCCCTCAACGAATTAGTAGGTACAGGGAATACTCACAAATAGTTCGTGTGCCCCTTGAAAGGTGAAACCATATTAGGAGATGTGTTATGTTAGATGGGTATAAATATGAAAATCTTCACCTGAGCCAGCAGTTCTTCCGTCAGGTATACGTATCTACGGTTCCAATAATTTCGCAAAGACAACTTCCCATGAAATAGTCCATATGATCATACACAGTAGCGAGACTAAACTGTGTTGTAAAAAGCCAAGCAAGTTTCCAAGGAAGACCTGGACGCACTGTCTCATCCATTATTCAGCAACAAGCACAAACAGAGTAAATTGGCTAAGACTCAAAGATGGAGACCCTTAAATTAAAAAAAATACCATATTTCGTATTCCCATCAGACTGTCACGCGGTTGACACAACTTATCCAATAATTCTAAAGTAATAACGTGTCACAATGATGTGGAAATAATTAACTTGTGGCATAGGTATACTGTATAATATGTATTATAATTTGAAACACACGGTTAATGTGACAAACGTAACTGCTTCTAATTCGTATTAGGGCATATTAGAGAATCAAATTAGTGAATGAAAAATATACCAAGTAATACTAAGTTAATTTTGTAAGTAGGTACTTGTTGTAGACGTTGTTTTTTATATCCTGAATAGCTGTCCGCTTTTAGCTTTACCCGTGACAAAGGTTTATTTTCATTTATCCCTTTTTCATCCCTTGGGGGGAGGGAATTTTAAAAAATCCTCCCTTAGAGAACTCCCCAAGGAAAGTACATACCATTCAACTTCTCGAGTTCAGTAGTTTCGGCTGTGCGTTGGCTGTCAGATTTTGGTTTATGTATATTGACATCTCACTGAATTCCACTTGACTTAATCCAGATCTTGAATTTTTATTTAAGTACCTTTAGGTGGCACATCAAATTCAATAAATTTTTCTATTTGGATGACTTCAATAGTTTGAGGGACCTCTTAATGAATCTCGACAATGGCGCCAACTATCCATTTCACTTGTAAATCTAATCCATATAGACCAACTAAAATATATAACAAAATCTGTCTAACTGGAAAATATTATCTATTAGTGCTTGTTTATATACGAGTAGAACATGCGGGCGCGGTGGCGGGTGCGGGCGCGGTGGCGGGTGCGGGCGCGGTTGACGTGGCGAGCTCGTGTTCACATTGGCCGCCAGGCGTTTGCGCGAGAGTTGAGGCCTACTACGAAAAACGAACGTTGACATACGTTACGTTGACGTTTGTGCTTTGAATTTCGCACCACAATAGTGATTTTGTGTCGGAGAATGCTGCTGATGTGAGCAAAGTAAGTAGGATGGCGAGTGGTCTACGTGAGCAATATTTCCTTAAAAAGTATTGACGACCCTTGTCACTAGCTTGCCCTCTACTTACATCCCACGTGCGTTTCCTATGTGACCACTTAGATATTCCGCCATATAATTGATATTTCTTGACCGCGCCCGCCACCGCGCCCGCGAATCAGTATGAATGAGCACATAGCTCGCTCCATTTGTCCCGAACAGTAAAGTGTCGGGCACTTTCGTTTACTGTCTCGTCTTTATAATGGACTCTCAGTTTTATAACTGACTAAATAGCTAGGTACTATTTTTTAATTAATCCTGAAAATTAATGTTGTTTTACTGCAAAAGATCCATATGAAGTACAGCGATGACGATGAGTGTCGAACACGACTTATCGACGATGACGAAGATCAGTAAATATCCCACCTTTTGTTTATCAAAGGCAAGAAAAGCGATATATTGCAAAATATATTAAAAGGAAACCTTTCAAAAATGTTTTCGCAAAACACCACAGAAACGAAAAAGGTGTCAACATAATAAATCATCCAAAAATATCGTAAGATTAAAAGTAAAGAAACGCGAATTCAATATTGTTTATCACTGTAACTGTATAAGATTTTGAGAGCAATGTTTGTTTGTGCTTGGACAGAGCGCGCGAAATTAAATTTCCAACACTGCAAGCGCCGGATCTAAAATGAAAATCTATAACATTAAGGTGGGGTAAACAAGCCCCTCGTTTATTTTGGGCACGTTCCTCCGGAAATTGTGTTCCTTATTATTGAACGTTATAAATCATACCACGTGTGGCTAGGCAGAATACCTATTTGGTACCTACTTAATTTCGGTAATGTATTCGCAGGCGTTTAGGCTTTTCTCCGGTGATAAAGACTTAATGAGTGTATTACGTTGATGAACTATTTCTACTGAGTATGTAACATGTAAATAATTGAATATTATCAAAATAAAATCTCCATCCGCGACAAACAGACAATGGAAAACCTGTTTAAAATTTAGCTAAAAAATAAATGAACGCATGCCAACTATGCCATGCCAGCTATGCCAAAAATATCTAACAAATACGATTTAATTATCTTAAAGGATTTATTCACTCGTTGGAAGTTTACAACTCTTAAATAGGTCGTAAAATATTAGAAGAAACGGACGCAGCACTCTTAAGTAAGTAAAAGTTTATTCAAAATTTATGTTATCATTAGAATTTTATAAGACGGTATGGAAATGTAGATGTATGAAGCGACAGCTGTGCAGGAAAACTTACCGTTTTCGAGCAAGCGGGCTTATATATTATGGAAGCATTTAAGATTATATGAAACCTAATTTGGTTGTATCTATCATTAAACATGTTTCTCTTTTTTTATCGAGGGACTATCTGATAGATTTATATGCAGATGAAAATCAAATACACTAAGCATATTATAAAAAGAAGTCCTGTTTTCTGTCTTTTTGTCTGTCTTTCTGTCTGTCTGGAGGCGATAAACACGAAAACTACGAAACAGATTTTTATACGGTTACTAGCGGTCACTCATCCTGCTACCGACCGCGCTCATAGTTGCTAATTTTGTCAATCACTTACGACGCAAGCCACCGGGCAATGAGTGATTTATGCTCTACAGTTTTCTTACTTTATTTTAAATTAGTTTACCTACCAATACAGTTACCAGAACAGACCATGATGTCGCTGCCAAACTATTACAATGGATGGTATCTACTTCTCTGAAGGCACTGGTCATACTGTACTGTGATATACTGGATTATAAGCCTATAATTACATTTCTCTGCTATCATTTTATGGCTACATAATATTCCAGTTAGGTTTAATCTTTTCACGCCTGCCGGTATCCATTATGCTGTCATTACGTTATCTTTATCGTTTTCGATATTACATTAGGCGTTGTAATACCATTAGTTCTAATGTAGGATTAAATATTACAATCTTTATGATAGCGTTTTCCTATATCTACTCATATAAATTGTAAAATAAAATAATTTTTAAAGGTACAAAAAATGGTTGATAATTAACGTTTAAAGGAAGCAAATGAAGTTAAAAAGATAAAAGAAAGGTTTATTTAACAAACAAAATACAACTTTAATGATAGTTCCTGGTAACTTGATAGCATAAAAATAAATGTGTCATTATAATTTATTGTCAATGATAACAAACTTTACGAAAAATCATCTGTATTCATATGCGTCACTGGCGACCAAGTGAAACGATTACCTAATCTGTTCCATAGTGAAATTGTCACCAAAATAGTTTCATTACGATCCATACGTGCGTCCATCGTTTAGCCACATCCTATAGTATTTTATGATTTAGCCCTTTTCGATACAGAGAAAACTTGGCTTCATTTGACATGCCAGGGGCTTTATTATGAACTCTTAATTCCAGGCAGTTTACGTTCACAACGTGTGGGTGACAGAGACAGCGCCTTACAGGTAATAAAGTAGTTCACAACGTGTGGGTAACAGAGACAGCGCTTTATTACCTGTAAGGCGCTGTCTCTGTCACCCACACGTTGTGAACGTGAACTGTCTGGAATTAACAGTTCATATTATGAACTTCATAATAAGGGGGCTGGCAACCATAAATACAGGGGATAAAAAGCTTTCACAAATTAAAAATATCATTGCCATACACAAATAGTACTCACCTGCAAAAATATATTTTTTGCGTTACGACCTTATATGCGTAGGACACATTGATAAGCTAATAAAAATTCTCACACCCCTTGAAATATACAAAATTTATGTTTTTGTATCAGGAGATAAAAACAAAAGCTAACAAGTTAAAGCTATGGATAAATAATGAGTTACGCAAAAAACCTCTGGATAATGCTGGATCATTCCAAACGTAACAAACGGCGATCACAGAAAGCTTTAGTCAGCAAATTATGAACTTATCGACGAGCAGCGAACTAAATTGCTTACCGTTTCAATTTAACGAAGCGATGTAAAGTGAGAAACATCCGTTAACAACTCCACTAGTTGAACGCTGGCTGACTGTTCCAAGCTTTTTACAGTTTCGGAACTCAAATCAAATGGAAAACAATCTGGTATTCATCTGAACTCTGAGCGAAATGCTTGTCTATACAGTTTTGTATTGTATCAGTGAAATATGGTTTTATTGTTAATTCGAGAAATCAATCTAGGTCAATGTAACAATTGTAGGCCATTAATCAGTTGAACAGTTGACCGCTAGTGGAAAAATTTCTTGAGCGCTTCCGTGCTTCGGAGGGCACGTAAAGCCGTCGATCCCGGTTGTTGTCGATTGATAGCAGTCGTTAAGCCGTGTCGGAGGCATTCGGGCGGCTTGAAAATATTCGACAGTGGATTGGCCACTAACCCCTCCACCAACCCGCATGGAGCAGCGTGGTGGAGTATACTCTAAGCCTCCTCAATAATGAGGAGACCCGTGCTCAGTAATGCGCCATTAATGGGTTGTAGCCAATCAGTTGAAGCGTGTGTGTGTGTTATACGTGATTATTTATGTGTATGCACTTGTACACGGAGCAAGTGACAAGTTACCCGGACACACAACAAAACTACACGTTGAATGTTTACGACTAACTAAAAAGTCACGCAACAGAACAACGCAGTTACATAAATTACGCAAATATATCGCAATGTCAAGGCCTTAACGTTCATTTATATTTAGCGAGACGTTAGAAAAACAATCGGTGATCGATCGTTGTAATAACCGGCTCAGTATTCGATAGCTATCTAGCGAGAATTATCAACAAATAGAATTTCCATGGGTCATGGAATCGATTAAAAACGAATAGAAGTTTCATGAATTATGGCACATCTATTCGTAAATCATTCGTTGTTAATCAAACATTGGTAAAACTGGATCCTAAATACATATAAAACCCTGAAAAATCTCAAGGATCAAGTCAGCACAAAAATGAAAAGCCGCAGTGATTGAGCTGCGAGGCTTCATCATAAAGCTTTGAGGGATGTCCTGAGCTCATTGTGGCTTCACGGCAGATAATTGCAACGGCGACCTAGTTGCTTCCCAGCCACCACCAGTCACCTATCGCTTCGTCGTAGACTGAAGTGAGAATAATGAGAGGAAGTGGACCATTATTCCCCTCTACCGCTGGTATAAAATGTGTGCAATTTCAGTTTAATTATTCTGGCGGTGGAGATATTATTTTGAGAGTTTCATTAAACGAATTAGTTCAGCTGTTCAGAATCAGAGTTTAATATCTTAGTTTCTATTAATCTATAGCCAAATTTCACATTTCCTCATATGACTAAAATCTGTAATACGAGCTTAATTGAACCAATGCAACGCACCAAATGAGGATGCAGTCCAAATCCAACATATTAGATAGCATCACATCTTGCTTCTTTTTTACATGATATAATGAAAATGTAAGTAGTTAGGTATTAAAACGATTTGCTGAAAGTAATGCATAGCCTAAATATAAAACACTAGACACTTTTTGATTACATGTATAAATGACCACGTGTTTACTGTCATTATTTCCTTTTTACAGTGCAATCAAATCCAATCAAAGTTCAACTACTCATCGATCGATAGTTCTTATCGCAACATCAATACCAATATCAATTCCAAACAAAAATTCTAGCTCGCCATTATGAGTTTATTTTAATGGTTGACAAGCACTTACTGATTCCCTCGGAACAAGTTTAGAGCCATTTCAACTTCTCCCTCCATTATTTGAACTACACGACTAATTTGTAGAAGAGCCACTGAAACATTGATGTGTTTCCCCTCGCCAAGAAGACTTCACAAGGAATAGTTAATTCATATTCCAACTTGGACGTAGTAATATCAAAGTTTTGATACTAACAAGGTCAACATGGTTACTAAAATACGTCAAACACGATATAACGTCATTAACGTGTAATGTGAACGGTTCTAAATTATTTTCGAAGCTGAGGAGAAAAAAAGAGTAAGATGATATAAGTCATCAAGCACTGCATTTGGAAGTTTAGAATTACTTACAAAAAATTAATGGAGCTTGAAACAATATATCTAAATATTACCGCCGAATTGGGGCGAAACTAATTCGTAACGTAAAAACTGCGACGCGATTTGCTTCGGTCTACGCTGCCATTCCATATGAGTTTGGGTGACCCGCGAGAACCAATTCGAAATGTGATGTGATGGTGCGTCGTCGTTTTAGGCGATGTTGCTGATTTCCACAATACGACGATACGTTGCATTGCAGCTTCGATCTTCAGATTTCAAACCATGAAGAACATAATCACAACGTAATACATACTTTGAAACAATGATACGGGGAAGACGAAACTACTATACTACATTCTGCGTCAACGCAACAGCTCGCTGTAATTTGCGTAATACGCATAAATTACTGAAGCCATTTTCCGTATTGGTACAAACGAAACGAATTCAATTGCCACCTTTCTAATAATTTATTGATCTATGTTCTCGTTGATGAATTGTGCAAATATAAGTTTTATTTATGTTTAATACAGTTTAGTTTTCATTGCAGTCTCGTCACCCTTCAAAGGGCGAGCGTGCCGACGGCATGGCGCCAAAGAAAATGCCATGTTTAAATAAAAACGTTGTAGGCTCTGCTATTCGTTGATCGATTGGGGAAATTAAAATTTTCCGAAATTTTGTATGGGTTATTTCATTATCAAACTATAGATTAAAGTGACATAAGTTTAAGTTTTGTTACTTAATATATTTTGAAACACGATTTTCAACTTGAAAATTTGAACATTATGGAATAACTTGCAGTAAGAAATGTCCCCACGAGATTTTACAGCCCAAGTTAATGTTGAGAGACGTATATTTACTCTCTACTAGTCAACGAACTAGACGACGACTACAGGGATTTTAAGGTATTTAGCCTTTATGCTTCGATAAATCTCACACGTAACAGCAGTAAGGTTTTTAATAAATACAACATGAAAATTTTTATATGCATGACAAAGTGAAATCGATTTGGAGATATAAATTTTTGGTTACCACATTTTGACTTGCTTGCCAAATTCAAATTATTTGCTATTTATATTCATATGCGCTTTTCTACCTACTTCTTCGAAAAGAAGTATTTTGTAATTTATCCGGATTAATATCATTAGTACAACGAGCAAAAGCTATTCCAGAGCACACTAAACTCTTGACCACGTTCGAATCAAAGGCAGAACCTCTGGACGTGTATATTCTAAAAGCGTCTCCAGGGACCGCCGCTCAAAGGCACTTATTTTCCTACGCAATTAAAAACCAGGCACGAACACGAACGCTGGTCTCATCGTTAGCTGGTAGCGAGCATCCATACAAACGACAGTAGTTAAAATATAGTAGATGTAGTAAAACTGTACGAAAAACAAAAGAGATAATGAAAAATCAGAAGCCAAAAGGCAGTGAAACGCCAGACATTTTTGAAAAAGCCCTTTTTCGGACATAAAGAAGAGAGCTCATAGTCGGCAAGTACAATAAATGACAGAAAAATAACGAAAAGATACTAAAAAGAGGGGCGCGGTAGAAAGAGAATTCATTGATTACTGGAGGATGGAAGAAACATAATATACTTAGCTATCACGTTCCTCTTCTTCCTAAGCTAAGCGTTCGAATATGATGTATCGTTAGCTCACAAGCACTGAAACAGTTGGTTTATACATGCTTGGTCCCTTACGAGATGTGGTGTACGGAAATGTAGGTCGCTGACGTCATCAACACAGGACGTTTTATGCAAGCACTCATACGAAATGGAAGTAATATGCACATACACATGCACTGCAATATTATACGACACAGACTTTAGCGTGGCTATGACATGTTAGTTGTTTACTGCTCAGGAGCGTTTACAGGTCGACGGTTTCTGACGATTGTAAGATGGTAATCAACCAAGCTCCGGTAAAATTATCGCTGTGAGGTATTTGTAAAGGCTTTGATATCCATCGTGATTGGATCGAGTTTGGTACTAGATGAAGGTACTTATGCTTTCTTTGGCATACGTGACTCTTTAGAGTCAATCCTTACCCATTCAAGGGAGAAACTTCTTCGCTTTTTAAAACCTGAATCTATTTCATCTGAGCTGATTCACCTAATTGGGAGCGTCCTGTGCTCTGTGTTCGCCCGGGGTAGGACCACCGCCCGCCAAGGTACTCAGTACCATTCCTACCGTCATAATAATTGTTTTTAGAG
>DWJQ01001910.1:0-10300 GCA_018248915.1 Hesperia meskei straton | reverse complement strand
TTAGCTAATAACACGTAGAACCTTGTAGTATTCTTAACTAAATAAGTGATACAATTTCAACATAGAACCTTGTAATAGTGAGCCAGCGATGTGTTACAGTCACATATAGAAAATCATTATAATAAAGCGAATAAGATAATTCCACATTATTCCCATGGAAGCAATTTTGTCATCACTCATCTATGATTGTTGATTGTAATGTCTTATTATGAAAGCATAGGTACGATGGAAAAAGAAAACTACAAATATTTTAGAGAATGTCAGGAATATATCGCAATATTTGGTTAAATAAAATGAGAGATTAAAATGTTATTGAAAATGTTTCAGTAGAAAGTTTTCTTTTGCATACTCTGTTTGAATTTTATTATACCAAGAAATCTAAATGCAAAGCCACGTGGAAGACATCTGGTCTGCACATAAAATCAGACTGTTTGCTTACATTGTTCTTAAAATTTTATTTCTCTTCTTAATATTTTTCTACTTTTTATTTTAATATCTTTTACATGACTGTATTACGCGATTTTATATTTTTAATGTATTCCAATAACTTTACTGTTGTACTTACCAATTACTGTTGTTTGTTGCAGGTGCAATGGTAGATACGCAAATGAATCGTCTTATACAATGACAACCAGGGATCAGATCTTCACGAATTAGCATTGAAAAAGTCCCAATAAAAATAAATAATGAAAAGATATTCGTTTCCAAAAGCACTAAAATAATCCTTAGATTTTACAATTTAACAGTTTCCGTTTGCATCCTTACTTGTAATCAATTATTTGAGTAAAATAAAGGCCAAAAGTAAATTATTCAAATAAATCACATTTGAAAAAATCTAATTTCAATTTTTCAGGAGTTTATAGGTACAGGTAGGTACCTACTTGTTTCTTAGTATACATTAGTATATATTCCTGACACTTTAAACGAGTCATCATCCGATATGTTATTAAAATAGTCTTAAAGTCCATAGTCTTAAAATTCTGACCCACCTGATTGTACCTTCAAAGAAAATCTCCCAACATTTTCCATTTCTTCGTCACCGTGTGCTCGAGGTTGGTTCATCTTAATTTATGTGTGTACTAAACTTCAGCTCTTTCCATTTCAATCTACATAAAACGGAAAAATTCTGGTGCAACGAAGGAAATGCATCTATAGTTACATTGTTTCATTAGATGATTCCAAAATTCTCTATCGAAAAAATTAAATTTAATTATCACCGTATTCTAAATTTATATTCGATTGGTGTAACGAAAAGGCCGGCCTTATCGGGTGATGCTAATGGGTGAGCACGGTTAATTTATTCACAAAGAGGAGTCGTGGTCCAAATTTAATTGTTGCTGACGTCGTGGCATAAATCTTGCTAAATTCGATTGGATAGGAAGCAATTTAGGTACATAAACAACGTTGACGTCGCTACGCCTTTTTGGTTATAAATTTATAATCCAAAGTATAACTACATTTTAACGTAATGGTCGTAAGCCTCTGCTTCCTAGAGATATACTAGACTTATGTAGGTCAACCTTATTTGTCATATAGGTCATTACAGGCATTACATAGGCTTAATTTACCGTTACAACCATAAAAAAGAAACAAATGTTTACCAGTAACTTATTGCCAGTCATTTATAAAAGCATTGCTTAAGGTTGCTTATGTAATGTATAAAGAGTATAAAGACGCTGTAACTATAAGATATTTTTCACGTTCTTATTACAAGACCATAATTTGAAATAAAAATATCCTCTGGTATTTTTTATAATGAATGGACTTTAATTAGATAATTTTCTAAAATAAGAACGGTCCTATCTGTCCCTTACAAAGCCGGTCTCTACGGGGATCAAAGTGTAACGGAGTGTAAAGGAAGACCGCACGAAGGTCGCAATTAGACGAGGCGTTTAATTACGAAATTCACGGTAACAACGAGGCTTCACTCCCCCTAGTCTTTCATGGGATTCCTTTACAAAGACGTGAGTATAGTGAAGAGCGATAGCGAGTTTCTAGGATTATAGATAAGTATTGACTAGCTATTGAGCTATTTGCTAGCGACTGTCATTGACCGATATTCAAAAAATAATTTGATCCCGAAATTTACCCCCTGTGCGAAAAATTTTGAAACAGGTGTTTCATTATTCCTAACCATAATTCTTAAGACCATTTTTCATACTGTCTACTTTAAAATCCACGAAATTTCAAATACACTCTCAACTGGGTGGAATACGACAAAATCCATTCAGCGCACGTTATTAGGTAAGTGTAAACTACCTCCCTGCATTTCATCTTACTGCTTCGAGCGGTTTTTGATATTTCGTGATGAATGAGTATGAGTACCTACCTAGCTGATTATTTATTTTTGTGTAAATAACCGACAAATTACCAGGCAATACGCGTTTATGATATTAGTGATACAGTTTACAGTATCTAGCTTTAGTTTAGTTTAAGCTAGGTAGGTATCTACATATTGATTAAAAACGCTTAAATAATTATTATGACTTCATAACAGTTAATTATGAATTTTTGCACTGAACAATCGTAATGTAGGGTATCTAGACGAACTTACCTATATTCATTGTTTTTTTTATTTAAATTTTTTATTACAACATCAATTTGTCGTTTTTGGCTATTAATAATGTGAAAAACACACTTTATCGCTTAATTGAACTGGTATTACATATATCTAACCATTTATACGCTATCTGCATTTTACTGTACAAAATTTTCTAGGGTTGTCCGTAATTTGATATTCGTATTATCATCAAGGCAAATTGTTTCGTGGAACGTCACTAGCGCGGACATAACAAAGGTTAAGCACTATCAAGAGGGGTCGTTGGTAAGTCGCAGTGAAATTTTAGATGTCTGATACCAGTTTAAACAGCCATTGTTTACCTGTTTTAATTTTCTTTTGTTTTGTTGTTACATTTGGGACAAACTTTCTTATCTTTGCGAATGAAAGTAAATCTGAAAAATCTGTAATGTTTTAATCTTGGTTTTTGTTGAATGCTGGTTGTTAAACCCTTTAGGGTGATTCTCATTAGTTCAACTGAGGAGTACAATCGTTGAACAGGGTTTGTGTTTTGTTGTTGTGTATCACGGATACAGGGAATCCTAGAGCAGGGTTATGAGTGTGTATAATTATTTATTTGTTAAGAAATCGGTAATCAATTGAATTATACTGGACAAGACAGAGCAAACAAATTGTGAAGGACGAAATTTGGTGCTATTACCTCATACATTGGTCAGCAGGTAGGATACAACATGAAGAAAATTGACAATTTTCGATTGATTTAATTTTGGAATACTTATTTACTGATTATGATTCTTTAATTAGGTGTTTGTGTTAATCATTATAATAATATTGTTATAACACCTGTGCTGACAGCGGGAGACTCCGGGAATCGCCGCGGTGTCGCGTAGCATTAACACGGAACCTTCTATAACAAACTTTAACTTAATGCATTTTCAGTACTAACATCGCGTGAGCTTCACATATTTCTTAGATTAGGATACTTTCATTGTAAAATTAAATTTATTTTTATAAAAGATTTAAATATTTTCCGTCATTTACCTCCGTCTGCAGCCGCCCATAACTATTAAGTAATACATTTTAATAAACAAAACCTTATAAATAAATAAACAAAGTAACACTAAATAAGCTAAGTACTAAAAATAAGCTTTGGAATATTTATATCACTAGGGTTTTTAAAAAAAATTGTAAAAAAAATCTAAAAAGTTCATTGTTTAAAAATACTGCAAAAATATTTTAAGTTGGTTCATACTGACGGTGACTGTAAAAATTTCTTCTTTTTGCGAACACTTTAACTTCAGCTGCAAACGAAGTGCTTTTAACTCGAAAGGTGTGGCTGAAACTAAAATTGCACATGGCTATAATAATTTCCCAAGTACAGCGCAAAGTAATTACTATAAGCGCTAACGGTTTTATAAAACTGATATCAAACTTTTTACCACTTTTATAAACATTGTAAGGTTATCTAAGTGATCAGTAAGTGTATCAGTGTTTCGCATCATTAATCTATTTATAAAGTAAGTAATTGTTTTAAAGGTAAGCGGCCGGGTGTTATAATTATTCTAAATATCTATGAAAGTGAGACTTTTCTTCCGAACCAACCCATTTAATTCTTATTTAAATAACAATTTTTTAATAATTTCATGTGTAAACTTTTCTACTATATTTTAAATTTGAAACTGTAGGTAGGATACTGAAAGGAAGTGCAAGCTAAGAGTGAGGAAAACTTTGATTGCGTGTTCCAGGTTTTAAAACTTTTTATATAGTTTCAAAGTCGCTGTTTGTTGAAATGCCTGTTTAATGTTATTTCTGGTTTCGTAAGGTTGTTGCACGTAAGGAATTTATTTTTATTTTACCCCTCTTATAATAAACAAATTCAAGCATGATACCATGTTACTAGTCTACAATTCAAAAAGGCCAGCTGAGGTAAGAAATTTATAAAAATTGTTAAGACAAAGTTTAAAACAAACATAATTATATGACAAACAAATTCAGCATTTAAAATATCCTTAATTTTAAATGGTCTACGAAACTTTCAATATTAAGCATTGCTAAGCTTCACGTCATGTAAGTAAGATCTCCACATATAAGTTGAATAGACAAAATTTTTGCTGGACAGTAAAATAAATAAATATAAATCTTACTAAGCCACGTACTCCAACAACCAAAGGTCCTCATATCAATCAATGATAACATATCTCTCGATAAGCCATGGTTACTGCACCCCAACGCGGGGTGCTCAGTAATACCTGTCCTGACCGTTTTATTGGCATTTGTGTATTAACTTTTCATGTAAAGCTAATGGATTAAAGCCGTCTCGGTCTGTAGGGGAAAGGACGTCATACAAGTTCGTTTATAGTTGGCTGTTCAGCTACGTAGTGCGGGCATACAATGTTAATGTGTCTGAAACTAATCATAAAAGAAATATAATTCTTGATTGATTATTAGTACATTACGATACGGTGCGTAAAGTTGGCCATTTTTGAACGGCGTGAAGTTAGCGCACGAGCGAAGCGAGTGCGATATACGCCGTTCAAAAATGCAACTTTACGAACGAGTATCGTATATTATTTTATAGCACGAGTGACATAAACCCGCTTACGCCACGGGTAACCGTGGCGTAAGTGCGGGTTTAAGTCACGCTGTGCTATAAAATTATTTAATCATGTATATACACGGATGATTTTATAGTAGATTCTTGATGTGTAATAAATATTATACAGTATAATTAGGAGGTTATACTTAAGGCTTGTTAACAGCTTATAGGTAGCAGCCTCTACGAAAAATATAAAGAGACTAGTCACTAAACAATAATACATTTTGAAACTATAAAAGTATTCACGTACTTAGTAGTTCCTACGATTCATTTATTACCTGCTTTATTACGGAGTGTTATTAATGTTCTAAATAATCAAGCAACTGATAATGAAAATTATTCCCCTGACACCTAATAACTTTAAGGACAATTAAACGTATTTCCCATTGAGATAGCCTTAAAAGCATGTTTATGTCAATCTAACGCAAAACTATCTTATCCTAAAGTTACACTTTAAGTGACGTGAGGCAAGGTAACGTTAGACTTTACGATGTAACTAAGTAAGTCAAGATGACAACCAACTACCTACTACCAATTTGCAAGCACGTCTTATCTTCATCTCGTGATAAATGTTCTCCCTATGGAAATATACCAGGAATACCAGGAGTCGATAAGTATTAACATAAATTACAATTACAAATGCAGCTTTTAACTTCCTAAATTCATTTGCATTCGTGATAAATTAATAAGCTGTGCGTTTGTGGCGAATCCGGTTATAATTTTATCTAAGTATGGTCCCATTTCATGTTGTACAAGAAAATAAAATTAGAGTTCTGTTTTTTCCACAATGCCTTATATGGCCTTATAGTAGGTATAAAATTGCTCACAAATGTTAATCACTATTGGTTAACCATTCTGCTTTCAATAACATGTTCCTGACTCCTTTAATACAAAACGTTGGTTTAATTTCACTCTATATACACGAATACAAACCCGACATATCTCTAGGTTTAATACCATCAAGAACAGTACAATCAGTATTTACCGTCGACATTCGTTTGGAATTAATTAGAAGTATTCGAAGAGTCCGCATTTCTAATAAAACCATAAATGGTAAGAATGTAATTTGAATCGAATGGTTCTTTGTTCGGCTAAAATATTCGAATAAAGGGAAATCTCATTTTGTAAGGAAAAGGTATCTAGGTAGTTGATAGAGACGGAAATAAATTGGGCCCACGATTTATTACCGAATGCTCTTAACCCGAAGCATTGGAGAAGATTTGGTAAAATGTTTTCATTTTCTTTATTGCTACCAGACTGATCCATTAAGAAGGATAAATCTCGACTTCAAACTTCGAAGACTTCGGACAAAAACGAACAATCAGAATGATATCTTCGTAAGAAATTTAAGAATTGAAAGAGATTCTTTTTTAAAGAAGTGTGAATAGATAGAATGGCGTTGTTGCGTTATTCCTGGAATGTTGGTCTAGTTTTTTTATTAATATAAAAATAATGTGCAGTTCAATCAGTGTTACCGCATACTAATACAAACTATGCTGATGATAGAGCGCGTTGGTAACCGTAGCGAGCGGTTCGGGGTTTGATTCCCGGCCAAGGCACATATTTATAGAACTGGTAAATATTCGTCAATGGGTCATGTACCACCTAAAACACAGTATTATTAATTCACTAAAGTATTAAGTATTGAGTCAAAATAAATTCATGACAATTCAAACACAACAAAAGTTACCGCAGAGGAGTTTGAGCGTTCGGTAAATAGTTTTACAAAATCATTTAATTATTCTCCATAACGGCTCACACTATTTTAAGACATACATTTACTTTCAGGTTCACTACACAGCGACTGTGCTGCAGCACGTAATGACTCCGGTTTAAGCACCTTAATCCAGCTAATACAAATGAGCCCGGGATAACGCTACGAAGACTCGCCTCTTGTCATATGTTTAAAAGATATTTTAAGTCTAAAATCCGTTGTTGAAAGCATCTTAATAAGTTTAAATAAAGAAATAAGTATACACAGTTGCTTAAAGATATGTAACACATGTGGTGGATATTTTGTAATAATTAAAAACTACCGTCAGAGGATGACACGTATCATAAAAAATGAGAATATTTTCAACGTAGTCGAAGTCAATGATGGAACCACACGAAAAACATCAGTATACGAATATTATACCAGTTGACGGCCCGGATGGCGCAATGGTTAACACGCTGGATTGCTGTTCCGGGGTCCTCGGTTCGATTCCCAGCGAGGCGGAAATTTGAATGATGAGTTTAAATTTCCGTTCTCGGTCTGGGTGTGTGTCTTTGTCTTGTGTGTTGTCCACGGCACCCACGACACAGGGAATCCTAGTGTGGGGCTATGAGTGTGTAGCATTATTATTATTATTAATAATAATTATTTTTATGTGTTACCTCATACCTAACTTTGTACCTAAACCCAGTACAAAGTTAGGTATGAGGTAACACATAAAAATAATTATATTCGAATTGAGGACCTCCTCCGTTTATTGAAGTCTATTAACAAGAGACTACAGATCACTACAGTTGTTGTACTCTCCACAAAATTGCATTATGCCTATGAAAACATGTGGCTAGAATCCATATCCTTTTCTATGATTGTAGACATATCATGGACATTAACTTCCATTCCTCGTGTGTCCTCTTCTAGGACTCTGTGCCACTTTGCTTTATACCAATACCTAGTTAGTATTCTTGCATTATGGTAGGTTGGATAAGAAGATACATGTTTGTGTAGGCAACAATGTTCATCTAGAATCAACTGTAAACTGTGTTATGTTCTAAACATAAAGCCCTACAGAAATGTTAATCCGATATTCAATAGGTAGTAAGGAACTTCCCGGCTTCTTTATTGTCTTTACACACGTCGTTCTTGGACAAAGGTTGTCCATGTAGCTGTTCAGGATGATGCTTTGTCTTTAATCGGCTCATGAAAAATTAAATAAATGAAAAATATGCTTAGGTATATAATAAGCGAATTATCAATTCAAATCAATACATTTTGTGGAGTTTCCCTGTATGAAGCCAATGCTGGGCGTATAATGCGGTTATGCAGTCACAAAATTGCATTGTCATCGTAACGTACGCAATGTCCGCCATTTCAAATATAAAGTACGAGGAAGTTAGTTAACTTGCAGGATTTGTTATGAACATGCATACATAAGTTTATAGGTACCTATATATGTGGGAGACAAATAAGGGATTGCAAAAAAATATTTATTTCCAAGTTTGTATCCGACTGGAATGATAACAAACATTTACTTGGCTATCTGCGACAGGATGTATCTTTTTAATATCTGGTTCTGTGCAACACAATCCGCTCTTCGTAATGTTCGCTGTAAGCATGTTAATGCTAGTTAATGCAGACGAGACTATGATAAAGCTACTGCGAAGAATTCTCCCTACCCCCCCTCTCTCCCAGTCCTAGTATATCGTCTTAATCTTAGATTTAATCTTGACTTTGATTCCATTTTTACACGATTTATTATTTACGTAAGATAAATCGCCAGTGTCTGCAAAATCTATGATTTGGCATGTGTCTCGTGAATACTTTATACATTCAGTAAAAACATTTAAGTTCTATTGTTTATTCCATGGCCAAGTAACAAAACAAGATCCGTCTAGTTACATATAGGTATAGATGGTTACTTAAATACTCATTTATGTCTTAATATCAAAGTAAACAAAAACTACGACCGTAACTCTCGCTATCCTATTTAAGGTAGGTAACTTATTTTGTGTACTTTTTGTTGCCCCATAAAACGTGCTAAAGCCGACTTGTAATCCGCGCTTAGTGAAGTAAGTTCCAGTAAGTCGACAGGTACAGTATTAATTAATTACTATAAAAGTTTGTAGAGTGTTAAGCATAAAGGTTTTGTGGAAATTTCAAAGGAAAGCATGCATTTATTATAATTATGTTGCCATGCTAAAATATTAAGACTGACTTATTGTTATTACAGCTGGTATTATTATTTGTTTTACTTAATAGAATGTAAAATTTATAAAACCGTACCTTTTTGTTATTCAACAAGGCTTAACTTGATAAACGATGGAATAAATTTATGATATTATTGCTCACAATAATATTCTTACAGTACAGATTGAATAGGTTATTTAGCACAAAAACTGATTGATCTACATATTTAGAGTACGAACATAATTGACCCGAACGTATGAACATGAAGACCCTGTAGCCTAGTTGGTAGCGACCCTGCCTGCGACGCAAGGGGTCCCGGGTTCGATTCCCGGCCGGGGCAGATATTTATGTGACAGATAAATATTTGTACTCGGGTCATGGGTATAATTATAATGGATTATGCGTAGTCCATGCCACCCGCGACACAGGTAAACTACTGCGGGGGTATGAATGTGTTAGCGTATTATAGGTACAAAGCTGAAACTTAACTTTGTTTGAAAAAAATATGAGTTCCCACTATTGTAAAACTTTTGAGTTGGGCTTTATGATTTTGTATTTATAGTAAAAACTATTTACCTTGAGGAACTTAATCGTACATAAATAAGCGGTATAACTATTTTACAGCCCACCTACGCCTGTTCAAATAATTACTTAAAAAAGTATAACAGCCCCATTAAAATAAATAACTTATGTAGGTATGCATATTAAACATTTAATGCGCGGTCTAGACGGTGTAAGGCTTTAAGCACACGTGCAATTCCCAACTGAAACTGATTTACACATTACTTGCGATGAGTGATACTTTATAAGATTTCGTAGCTATTTTAATAATTATGATAATTAATACGCTTGCATAGTCATTACCCCACACTAAGAAAAATGTTGTTGGTGCCTCGCTGAGAATCGAGCCCAGGTCCCTTCGTACGGCAATCCGCCTTGGCATTCATTGCGCCATACGGGTCGTTATAACGCTCTTTACTTAAAGATTATTAGAATCAGGGAAATGTTGCTATTCTTTATCTTTGACAGAAGTTGGTTATTGAGGGCAAATAATGGCATTCTTCTCCAAGAGTCTGATGTTACTGATACACAATGATTCTTAAGGTGCTATTTCGCAACCCGCGACAACCGACAAACAGTAATATGTAGTACGAGACGATGGCGCAATGGGTTCGATTCCCAGCGAGGCGGAAATTTTAATGATGAGTTTGAATTTCCGTTATCGGTCTGGGTGTGTGTCCTTGTCTTGTGTGTTGTCCAAGGCACCCACGACACAGGGAATCCTAGT
>DWJQ01001909.1:0-10303 GCA_018248915.1 Hesperia meskei straton | reverse complement strand
GTATACAATATTCTCTGTTTTTATCCACTCTGTTAATATTATATATCACTCGTACCCCATAATACGACGTAACAAAAACATGTTTTGACAAATAAGATAAATACACGTGTTGAGGCGCGCTCGTCCGGTCGGTGGGTGATGGATGGGTGTTATAACACGGCTCGGTGCGCCCCCTGCCATCATCGCAAGATTCATTCCACACAATCCCTTTACATATGAATTCTTAATGAAACAAAAATTGCAAATGTCGTACGGTCTCTCAACCGTCCTCATGAATACTAAAGACGCTATTCGTAGAGCGTTCCTGTTCGCGAAATCGAGTCTCTTTTCGTCGCTCGTAACGCTTATGACACCGATATGTCATGCGACTTAGAAAACTCATTACCTCACGTACCCGATTTAGTTCATACGATGCGTACAAATCATAGCATCTGATTTAAAAGAATGATACATGTCGTCAGAAAACAATTGGGGGTACGTGACCGGAGCGCTGTCGTTGCGAGGCGATCGCTACACGTCGCAGCCGCCCAATGCATACTAAGTAATAACCCCAGTTTCAATTTTATCTCCCACACCCACTACATATTTCACCGGAAACATTCCTTGAAAATAAAATTATTATTGTCACTTGAACATAATTATAAAGGCTTATTGTTAACGCTCTTCTTTACATGACCTATACCTACCAGGGCGGCTGAAAAGTTTTGAGCTTAAGGTATTAAAAATACTGATAGAAATGTATAAAAATCTATTTTTCAATATATAGGAAACGAATTGAACTTGATATTATCTTTATGTGAAATTTTTTATAATTAAATCACTGAAAAGCAAAAAGTCCACTCGATAATAAACGGTCACCGATTTATTCCGATTCAAGGGGGAAGACAAGCCAATAATATTAAGCTCGAGAAAGAAATCTATTTTCCTTCATGTTTTACTTCATGTATTCGTGAATAAAACTTATTTACGATCCAATTGGAATGTTAACGCTACTATATTATATTTATACACTGTATCCGTAAATACTTCTGATAACAAACAAAGCAATACAATTTAATCCTCAGCTGAAGCAGTATCTGTGTTCAATCTTTTCAGTTCCGTACATTCGATTATAACCGGAAGTTTTAACGTATTCCTCCTTTTCAAATTTCACATATGATGAAAACAGAAAATATGTAAATTATTTACAACTTTCATTATACAATTAAAATAACTTCAAGCTCAACATACCATTTCAAAGAAAAATTTACAACCTCGAGTGTTTTAATGTCCAAGACAAAATTTTGGATATTGTTAAATAAAAAGTGATCTACATATTTGATCGGAAAATTGTAACAGAAAGGTCATTGAGACCGTTTTACAAGCGTGTGATAAAATTAAACGTAGGCTCAATATTTAAACTTCATTCTTAACTATAAAACACGAAGTTAAACTATTAAGCATAAATCGAACAATTCAATTAAAGTGGCTTCAAACCGTGACGCTGGCAGTACTTAGTATTCAAACGTATGCAAATTACAGACGTGCTATGCAATAAATGCCGACACACGGATCACAATTCGACAATTGGCATTTACGTCGCAATCGCATTGTCTATAGGCATTCCACCTAGTTATAGGGTGATTTTATTTAACATCGCCCCCTAGCGAGTTACTGTTAGGTACCTGTTTCGATGATACTTAATTATTGCAAACCAGCACGACACTAAATTGTGCAAATTATTTATTACACACCACCGGCAGCGTTTGTATATTCAATTATGTTTAAATCTTATTTGTAATATTATTGTGTATATATGTATAATGTAGGTATGTGTAAAGTGCATTTTTAACTTCTGCTTATGATTAATTTTGATAAATTTAATTACTAACGAACATTTACATAAGTATCACAATTTATTTTTATATTTACTCCTTATTTTTAGAAGGTTGATTATAATTTTATGAACAATTATTTGAAAGTGTAGAAAGTTCACATCATAGTATTTAGGCAAAGTGGCATAGATTGTTGGTGTGTGTTCGGGCGCGATAGAGCGGATCTCCGAAATCGTTCGCCAGGAAGAGCGCCGAGCTCCGGCGGTCTTAAGCCGCTGTTATGTTAGCTCGCTGCTACTCACTGCACTCAGCCACTCGCTATGGGAAATCCGATATACTGTGTCTCACACTCTCACCAATTGTACTTTTACCCATGCACTTGTACCTATTGATTTTTCTGGCCACTCATTTAGAATCATTTTATAGTTTTGCAATTTGGTAAGTACGTATTTTCATTTATCATTTATTTACTTCATTGTAATTAAATAAAACAAACATGGATTGAAAGATACATTGTAAGTGTAATTCGCCAACAAATATAAAAATTACCTATCACCCTGTAGATCTTTTCGTGTTAATGCTTGATGCAAATACATATCAGGAGATGATGAACTGATAACGTTTATTTTATAACGTTACAAAAAATTACGCTATAATAATTATTATTATTTTACTTAGTTTAGCACAAGATTTGTTTTAAAACTAGCGTTTACCTGCAGCTTCGCTTGGATTAATTGTGCTCTCAAAGAAAATGACCAACAATGACCTCAAGCTGGCAGAAATTCTCAGTAAAGTAAATATTACTAAATACCACTTTAAAGGCTTAAGAGACGGTGCTTAAGTAGATATTATAGTCGTTGTGTTGTAAATCCTACCTAATATGTATTATAAATGTGAAAGTGTGTTTATTTGTTTGTTTGTTTGTGGCGCTTCCACGTCGCAACATGGCTACTATATGATATGGTTTATATGTGTGGGGATAGTTAGATGGGTGGAAAGTGATGTAGGCTACTTTTTACCGCGGAAAAACATCTTATTCCATGGGAAGATCGATGTTTTGGTAGTTGCTAGATATTTATTTCCGGGGTCGTTTATAGTCGGGGTCGTAAAATTCATTTGCAAGTTTTGAATCACGCTATCAAATACTACATGTAATTTGCTAAGTCATAGGCAAATGTTGTAGACTACTTTTTAGCTGAGATTCCTACGGGAGCGGGACCTACGCGGCTGTTACCTACGGGTCCCGAAGCGAAGCGCGGGCGGTTCCCTAGTATAGGACTAAAATTCACACACACGGTGTCGCACAGTCACACAACATTACCACACTCTTTTTAGCTGTAGCATTAACGAAGGGTTTATTTCGCAATACAAATATAAGATAAAGTCAATATCTTGAAACACGGTTCGATTACTCCCATCCGTTGAAGAGTTCCACTTTACATCTCCAGAACTTATCATCAGACCTTTATCTTGTTTAAGAAGAATTGATAATATTTTACATCCAATAGAAAAATTGCTTTAAAATATGCTCATCAACAACAAAACTGCAATATTATAACATTTTATCCCTCGGGAATTGATTTATCTGATTATTTTGATTTTCTGATATTAATTTATCTGAATAAAAAGGGTTCCATAAATTAATGTTATTTAAAACTATATCAGGTCTGTATCCAAATTTCTTTCACTGTTTTGGCACGGTTGATCCACAAATATCCAGATTTCATAATTATTAAATTAATATTAGTTCAGATAAGATAGTAGGTTTAAATAAACAGATTTTTTTAGACTGTATTTACTTGTCCGAGGTAAGATTGTCGTCTAGTATGTAAGGTTTAATTTAACATCGACCCGTTTTCCCTTCACACACGTGGCTTTGAAACCCGCATAACGATTAACTACGCAATTTATATCTTACGAGTCTTACGACATAAGATAAAAGAAATAGATATGAAAGGAAGGCCGCCTTCAGGCTTTTGCGTTTTAAGGAATATGCTACGATATTTTACAAATTGCAAGTTCCAGTACTAATTCTCACGACCCTTCAAAGACACTATTTGTGTGTGATTTGTGTTTCAGTTGTGTGAAACTTTTATTAACTTCATTACTTTGCATATTAAGAAATCAATGTTTAAACTGTGGATTTTGTGTATCATAATTACCTAAAAAAGTTTAACTTTAAGCGATTTTATTACATAAGTAATTGCGGTAAAAAATGAAAACTCTAAATAAAAATGTAAATAAGCAGTAATTTCTAAAATAGCTGTTGATCCAAACCATTCGTGCACCCCTAAAATACAATTTTATAAATAACCCAAAGCAATTGGAAAACGACCTCATCCTATTAGGAATAAGAATCTTAAGACAGTCTCAAGGTATTAAATTGACGCAAGAACGGGGTATGAAATTGAAACTTTAAAAGGAGATTCTTAGAAACAACTGTATAATCAGCTTTACGTCGATTAATATCATCGTGGCCAGCGGCTCCGTCGATATTGCGAACACAAAGAACTAAATTATTTCCTCCATTTCTTCAATCTCTTTGTTTTAGATACTCGTACAACAACCGCCTCTCTGTCGACTTTCAAAATAATTGAAAGATTTCTTCATCCTTGAAACTACCTTTCGATTTAAGATGTTAATACAGATACCTACTGCCTTCTAGTTTTATATGTGTTATGCAATAGATTTTTAGTTTTAAAATGAAATTCATTAAATATAAAGACACATGAAAACATTTAACTAGTAGTTACGTGGTATGATTTTAATTTACCAATATTATCAATAATTTATCATGAACAGCAACAACTTTCACAATTATTGATTAGGATCAAATTGTAATCAAAACCAAAAAACTCGCACACACTCAAAAATGAAACGACTAACATGGCTTTCTTGTGGTGAACGTGAATACTTCTCTGCAGTAGTAAAGATTTCTAAATAACCAAAAGCATTATGCTATTCCTACTTTCTATACACCCATTCTTAAGGCAGGTCATAAACTCAAATTTACCATTCAAATAACAGTTGAAAATAGTCGAACGCTTTCGCGAAACGCTAGTCAACATTGGTACCGTGCCAAACTATGCATGCAAGGGTAATGTAATTGTTTGCTGCGACGTCTAATGTCCCCGTAAAGACGAAGCTAGCATCTGAAAACTACCAAAGAATTTACAAAAACATGTCCTTATCCATTCGATTAAGTATGGTTTGAGAGTATACGCAGTTAGCAATACAACGTCTACATGAACAAACATTTGGATGAAAACAGCAAACAGAAACGGCCCACCTTATCCATAAGTCATAAAAATGAACGAGCGGACCAAAGAGTGACTAGTAAACAAACGCGCGGCGACAAACAAACCCCTGTACCTTGGTATAGATTGCTCTGTACTCGAATTTCATTTTGCCCGCTACACTGCACTGTAATGAAATACAGTAATAACATCAGAATATCTACATTGTATTGGCATTTTCTAACTTCGGTCATGTTAAAATCGACGAAGAATTGCAAGATGCAATTGGCCAAAGCATGTTTATACATATAATGCTTCATAATCAAATACTTAAAAATGTAAAGAATCCCGCTACTTTTTGATTTACCTATTTTAATTGGGGAATTTAATTTAGAAATATTGTTAATAAAAGTAACAACAACAAAGTAAAAGTACAATTTGTGTAAGAGCTTGTCAGTCTTTGTCGGTGCAAGCAAGACTGACGTGGCATTTTCATTAGGTACACTGCAGTAAGTAAAAACTTGATAAAGTTTACTAAAGAATTTCTAATTAGAAAATTTACCTCTTCACGACATAGCAATATTTCAGGCCCGTGGAGGTATTTCCAATAAAGGACTTTGCCAAGTCATAATTCTCGAAAGTAACGTGTAATGAGATGAAGATATTAAAACATTCTTATAAGATTGCATCCAGTAGATTTATTTGTGCTGGAGGCACATAAAAGGGTTAAATGAGGCTACAAGAATTTAATGTTTGATTTTTCAACAATATTTCAACACATTTGCACGTTGTAAATAGTTGAGTGGGCATTACGATTTGAATAATAAATATCGTAACTGGATTCCTAACACCCTATTCGTAGAATGGAGAAACGTTTGTGAATATCGCATAAATTTAACTCCGAATGTAAGTCGAGGGCATTAAGAAAATATAGATTACAAGTATAGAACGTAAAAATGGTCTAGCGACGGTTACGTGCCGTTAAATGTATTGGCACCTAATGTATGCACCGCGTGTTCAAAATTTATTACATTTATTTCCTTTTTCTTTATTTGAAATATTATTTGTAATACCTTTCCCATTTTTTTATTTTACCGTAATATACGCGAAGTGAAATAATTACCTAATCTGCTCGCCTTAAATGACATAAAATAATATTACGTACGCAATGATGTTACATACTATTTTTTTACTTTTAATGTTATTGTACATACGTAACATAGACTTCCTATCGCACATACATTCTTGATGAATTAATAGTGAATTAGAAACAAAACATAGAGTAGCACGACAAAATCGCTTTTCCTTCTTACCATTTTCCAGTTTAATTCGGGCAAAACAGTTCGATGGCGCACCATCAAGGTAAGAGGATCAAAGTGGCCATTATAGTTTGCTACGTTCAATCTATAGAAATGCTTGCACTCCTTACAGTGATGTAACTTCGCCTTTTATACGCTGCTATTCTAGTTATTTCTTCAATGTAATCTTCCTTTACTTACCCGTTTACCGTAGGTATTATTGCTTATTGTTTACAATTACTTTTAATCTTAAATATGTTGCCTAAATAATTTCAGTCAATTCAAGAATTAAATGTAAGTACCAAAAAGTATATACGATTATATAAAATTTGTTTTTCGTGGTTTGATACTGTTCTTTAAGAATAATAAAAAGCTTCATAAATTATTAAAATACAAATGTGACGTGACTACGTCTTTAACGTAACGTTATGCATTGAGACAAATAAAAATGCTACTCTTGTCCTAAAATTACTGAGTCTATTATTAACGCAGCCCTATTGTAGCAGCCATTTATGAATCCAGATATCGACATCAATACGAGCATTTTGCAAATTTACATAACATAGTCACGCTTGCGGAGCGATCACAGCTAGGTAGTACGCGTTCGAGTATGCAATCGCGTCACGGAAGCATTCGGAAAGTGGTCACGTAAAATTTTACGTTTGAGCCCGGCATCGCGGGACGGCTCTTCGGACCTAATCCAATCAGCGGCGATAGCGCTACGCCGCGTGCATCGCGCACGGTGCTCCATTGACTCATGTTCACCCTGTCAACCCACACGGACATCGAAGTTGATATAAGATATAATGTATGGTGCGATAGATTATTTATTTATGATATTAATTCGTTATTACTTTAAGTTTTACAATAATTATGTAACTACCTAAATTCAACCGTCGACTTATAAAAGCGATTGAATCGACATTTTTATGCTATATTTAAAATACAATAGATCAGCGAGCAGCAATGGATACAATGTTATTGGTAAATTCTCAATGTCCAATTTAAAAAAAATATTCTATTGTAGTAAGATAACGCTTATTAATCCATCAGTAAGCCTAAATAATGCTTTTAAATTTTGACGTATACAAAGCTATTTTTGTGGTTATTAGTGAGGTCTTTTTAAACTTGTCTATTTCAATCTTTTTCTAAAAAATCAGTCAATCTAATGTAAGTTCAAACCGCGCTTACTACGCGACACGACCATATATTATTCGTACTTACTACTTATGTGTATGAGATAAAATGCACTACGTGGCAAAGTAACTACGCACCGCGATCTATGCGAAAAAGTTGTAATAAAAAGAATATTTGGTCACATTGCACTAGTCGCTTAGTTACGACTAGTAGAGTTTGACGCTATGTCCTACGTGAGCGACAATGCTGTACTTTACGGTTTTGGAGACCCTTATTTGTGTTGTTGAAGCACCCTGGCTAGAAGGTGCAGTATGAAATGGCGACGGTGACCACTTGCCACTGCCGCCGATTACCTCTGGTGGCAAAAATTTCTTGAGTGCTTCCGTGCTTCGGAGGGTAAGTAAAGACGTCGGGTAGCACAAAGAATTTTTAGGAAATTCCCGGCGCTCCTTTCCCATAAGAGAAAAAGAGGGTTTCGACTTTGTATGAAGTTTAATTTTTGTTTTTGCTCACTTACGGGCGAAACTGGGGTCGAAAAGCTAGTTAGAACACAAATAAAAAATATTTTATAACCTTGTTTCAAAAAGTCGGGAATCACTTTGACAGACAGCGATTGCCAGTGCGCATTTGAGTATGCAATTCCGTCACGGATGCATTCAGTAAGTGGTCACGTAAAATTTTACGTTTGAGCCTGGCATCGCGCGACGGCTCTTCGGACCTAATCCAATCAGTGGGTGTGGATTGCACACGTACTTCCCAGTCATGTACCTCCAATGAACACTTTAAATATCACTGAAATTCATTTTGTAACTCTTCATCGCTGTTGTAAGACTCAGTAATATTCATCCACATTCTATGAGCTTTTTCGTCTCATTATGAGAGAAATCCCCTCAGTCTTTTAACTTAATTTTTAGTCTGTTTGCAATTTAAGTATAGAAGAAGTTTTTGTGCATAATACCTGGTTCTACATTGGCTTGGAGTATATGGAACATTATAACTGAAATAATCTTACCTACCTATTATATTACTTATTATTTTAAATTATGCAATTTCCGCTATATTTTACTAAGACTTAAACGCTTTGACCGCTTTAAATCCAGTGTAACGCGAAGTAAAACAGTCTGAACGTCGTACAAAACGGTGGAGCCATTTCCACCGGTTGAAGAAAATTAAAAGGCTTTCAAAGAACTTATCCCTTTCAAGTGTAAGTAGTCAAAAACAAAAGTCCAAATCGTCGGTTGATTCTCGCCGAGATGCAGGCGTTCGTCATCAAAGTTTGGGAATTGTGGCCATCTGCCGCGCTCGTCGCTCCCAGATTACCACGGAAAGCTTCGTTTAATCGTTTTATTAATACGCCACAAATCGTTTAACTGCCTTGCTTCCCAACCTGATCATTTAATACTAACATTACGTTAAGTGTTGGAAATACTAAGGGAAATGTGAGTCTTCTATAAATTTTACAAACTGCGGCATTCTTTGATTTATTGCTTCAACGGATTGCACGTATTACTCGTATTTCAGTTATTGTTCTCAGGTTTATGATAGATATCAACTAGGAAATCTATAACTTCTCCATTTTTTATTGGAATTCAGTATAATCTAGCCTTCTTAACTGATATTTTTGAATTTAAAGCATTACTATTAACTACTATTACACACTAACAGGGATGTTGCTGATGCAGCTTTTTACTATATCAGCGGATGCTGATGCTGATATTAAAATGAATGCTGATAATCTGCAGACGAATGCTGATGCTGATGCTGATGCTGATATTCGCAACATCCCTAATATAAAATATAAAATGAATTTGTCCATCCTCTAAATATACAAATCGATGCAATAAAACATGTAGGTAATAGGTACAGCTGTTAACTTTAATAATACAGATTATTAATTTCGTTAACACTTGTACTTAATTTATGCATTGTATAAATAGCATCTTCAGAAAAGTCTTATTCATTATCAACTCATTTAGTTGGTTCTTAGTTGGACAAGAGGACAGGCCATCGACCTGGCAAGAGAGTTCTACGTAGTGTGACGCTGGAGTTTCTTCAGGAAACTCCGCCGCTACCAGTTATTAAGGGCCGTAAATAATGAGCTTAAACGCTGCCTTGTCTTGCTTATTTACTGACCCTACGTGCATGGCTTACCTACGCCGTTATACAAATTATTCTTTGCCGGATACACCATAGCATTACTCGAAAACATGTTTTAACATACTCTCAACATTTAAAAAATCTCAAAAAATTACGAGATATTGCAAAATATATTCAGCTTTTCTAAAGAGTTTATAAAATTATTCTGCTTCAGTAAGTTGTTAAATTAAGAAAGAAGTTTCTATTGAATATTAAGAGACAGACAGACAGACACGACATAGGCAGAGAAGTCACCTGATGGTGAATGGTTACCATCATCAAGAGGTTGGTAGCTATAACGGAGTTACCGAGAATAAGGAATTGCCACTCCCCGCTAAAAACACATTTATTGCCTCAGCTCACAGTTCAATTTAGGTAGTGAGTAAAATTTACTTACGGCTTTTTTAATTTCTCCCTAACCGTCGGCAATTGACCGTAACCACAAAGGTGAAAAGCTGTAATTTGTGTGAGATGCATTTAAAACGAATTTCATATCGATTGCGAATGCAGTGTAGTAGGGGCCAGATTCTGTCGCCTCAAACGACACCCTAATCCCTCGACATGAGATTGAGTTCAGTATTCTAAACCACCCATATAAATATATCCCTGGCCCCGGGCAATAAAGCTGTAATATCAAAAATCTATTTTTACAGGAGAAATAAAAGAAGCTAATTTGTTTATA
>DWJQ01001908.1:0-10304 GCA_018248915.1 Hesperia meskei straton | reverse complement strand
AGTGATAGGAGTGCAGTGTAGAGATTTCTTGTAGTAGATGGCAGTGCCCCCGCCTTTGCGGCCGTTGGCTCTGTCGTCCCTAATTAGCGAGTAGTTTGGGATTGCTAAGCCCTTATATTGGGCTGAAGAAAGGTAATCTGTCAATTTTTACATAATTATGTGCTTGATTGATTTTTAAGTAGGAGAGGTATACCAATTCAAGAAAAACATACAGAATCTCGTTATGTCGTCCCATCGTCTACTTAAGTTACAGCGGTTTTTATGGGGCTTGGTGTACGGTCTTTTTATTACCGAATTACTGAAATGTTCAAACTACATGAAAGCATAGTGTGTTAGAAAACTATTCTATTTAGAAATTGTATACCTACGGCAACCGTTTAGTATTAAAAGTGCTGACGAGTTTCCTTCGCCATTTCTTATCCTCAAAGTCAACAGCAGTGGCAGACAACAAAACAAGCGTGCACAAATTAATTCATTTGAATCAAAATTAAATAATTTAAAAATGGAATTTGAACAAAACAAATCTTACAGGTGAACGAATGAAGACCTGCACATCCGCAATCGAATGCTTTTCGGTCGACGTTGCAAACTTACAACAGTAGGCGCACAAAGTAGACTGCTAATAAATTTCATATCAGTATTCTATCGCTGAATCGAATCGGCGATGAAGGCTTGAATGGACGTGTAGCGCTCGCGCCGGGGGTGGAATATAAATCGGGAACGTTTTTAGTGCGGGGGTACACGGGAGTACTATGACCCACTGGGAGCCGCGCGCCTGTTGCTACGACGTGGATTACTATCATTGCCAAAAGGTTAATCTTTACATGTAAGTAGGTACAATGTGTTATGCGATGTTTATACTCGTATACCAATCACCAGTAATATTAAATTATAGTTGAATCGTCTGGATCTGACTCCGAGTTGACGTCGAGTGGATCTAAAGATAACATAAACAAACACGGAGATCTCGCATATGTACGTTTTTTCGAATTTACCTTCGTAAGAGAAAATGTGCTTTAATCTCTATTTCCTGATAACTCGGTATTTTGAAAAGTCTACTTTAATTTTGCGTATCTAACGAGAAATATACCATTATTATTTAAAATTTCAACAATAACAAAACAACGCAGTATTCACTACCCATCCTCAGTAATCACAAAAAAGTAAACGTGATACTCGCATAGCAATACACGTAGATACATTACAAGTTAAAAGCAAAATTTCTTTGACGCGGAAAAAAATTCACACGGCAATTAATACGAGTCGCGACGGTTCCGCAGTGGTCCTTCGAGCTCTCGAGGTTTTGAAAACTTTGAAACAAAACAAGCGGGCGAGGCGGGGGTGCAAGGGTGCGAGGGTGCGGGGCGGGGAACAATGGGCGGCCAACGACACGAGACACCTGCGGCCGTTGACGCGTGCGCGCGCGCAGCCCAATGCACCTGAGCTGTACGATTATGAGTAATGCGGCTATTACTGGCCATAATCAGATTGAGTCACTTTGCTTGTGATTACTAAATACGCCGTCCACTTACTGCTGACCGCTTAATTTGATAGAGTAACAAGTAAAAATGAAACCCTATAAAATTAGTGTTTTACGGTACAAGAAAAATGTTTAACGATACCTACTTATACATGTCATCAAAGTGATGACAGAAACAGCACAAAGAATGTGTAAATCAAACATGAAGCGTTAAGTTCATACAATGCAAGTTGGCATTTTTTTATTCGCGCCGACGACGACATTATTGCAAGGAAGCGAAATAAAATTAAGGAATTTATGACTGTGGGACAGAAAGAGTCAGCCAACTTAAAATTCCGACAATTGTCCAGTTTGTTCACATTTGGGTGCCAGCCACCACCAAAAGAAAGCTTTAAACGTATATAATTTTACCAATAAGTTAGAAGCACAATAATTTACGTAAAATACAAAATAGCCAAATAGTAAAACAATATACTAGGATGAGTAATATTAAACATACAAAACACAATATCTAACGGCCAAGCGTGCACATTGCACACTGTATCCCATGTAGGGGATGAAATAATAGCGATATAA
Source organism: Hesperia meskei straton (assembly GCA_018248915.1). Taxonomy (NCBI): domain Eukaryota; kingdom Metazoa; phylum Arthropoda; class Insecta; order Lepidoptera; family Hesperiidae; genus Hesperia; species Hesperia meskei. Next base: position 8,248 of record DWJQ01001908.1, on the reverse strand, counting down.
ATTGTTGTGTAACTCGCTAAATTAGGATCGTGTAGTGTGGAATTATACGTGTCACTTGTGCGTGACTCATTTCAATTTGCATGTACTAGTATTTTACGAGTACGTTACTATGTACAGTGGTCGGTACTCGATGAAGTCACTATTGGTGTCAAGCGGGGATAGGAAAATTTTAATCACGATTTCGGGTTACGTTTATATCTAGAGGCATCGAAATGTCACCGCCTCACCGCCAAGAATGCTCGAACTACATATATTGCGTTCGCGTACGATATGGAATTCGTTTTTATTGTAATTTACACAAATCTCAACTTTCCGCCTCTAAGATTAATTGCAGATTGAAGGCGGGAAATAAAAAACGCCGTAAGTAAATTTTGCTTACGTAATTTAATTGGTTCAAAGTATCTATCTACATACCCAATCTTAATTTTATAAACGTAAAATTAACGCTTAAAACAAAGTTAACAAAGAGTTACATTACTTAATTTGGACAAACCGCAAACTTATGCCTTATGGGACCATAATACAAAATAAGTAGCTATATGAATCAAGAACATACATTAAATGTATCTATGTCATTATACATAGCTACCAATTAGGTATCCTCTGATTGCAGACAACAACTTGAAGCGACAACAAATCAAACAATTTTATCATACAAACACGCAAACAGACCAAACATCCAACGAACTCAACACAGTCGTTAATTACATCAACAACCTACATTTTCAAACTTAAAGTTCGCGGAGCTCGAATTTATTCACGACTAGGCCGTAACCGTGGTAACTTAGTCGCGGTAAATTTAAAATCCGCGACCGCTAACAAAGCGTCAACCGTAACACAATTTTAACGTTAACAAATAGGCTCGCGCGGATCTCGCGACTGGATATAAATCATCCGCAGTCGCCGACCGCGCGGGTAATCCGCGCCGGATTTACGATTCACTGGCGGGAGCCGTCTGTCTCAGTCGCCGACAATACGAACTCGCGCGAGACGTCACAACTTCGCTGTACATATTGTTGAAATATAAGATTCTTCATAATCGGTTCACTTCGGTCGAAAGATAATACAAGGCTTGGTTGAATTATTGTTTTGATTTAATGATAAAGTTTAAATGAAAGCTTCTTTTGTTAAACATTTTTATTAACAATTTTATTAAGTTTATTTTTTGGCGTCATAATATAACATCACGATTATACCACATGTATGTAGACAACAAAGAAAAAACACAGAAAGAAATTTAGAAATTTGCCTAAAACCAACCTTATCCGTTGTTTTCATTAACGCCCTAAGAGCACACGAATTTTAATTAAAAACGTAAATTTTTCCTACAAAGCTGCAATGTAATGAAAATAAAATTACCAGGAGCGCATAGCTAAACGCAGCTCACTCGGGGCTAATGCATTTGTTGAGGTATATTTTGTATGCAGACAATCGTCCGTATAAACACGCTGTATAAACAGCCTAATGTATCGCCGCGGCGTTGGCCGCTGGAGTCAGTTTTATTGCTGCACGGGTCGGATTTTGCTTCATGCACGTGGAGAGAAAAGATAAAAAAAGTTAGAAGTTAAGGTTGGTTTTAAAAGATATACGCGACTTTCGTAATCTGCGATACTTAGATATTAGAGATGTAATAATTTATCATCAAAGAACAAGAAGCGCTGATTGTCAAATCAGCCAAATTCACAGATGTGGATACGTACCCATCTTATAATGTTGGATTTCTTCAAGTGAAAAGTGAATAGGGATTTACTCAATAAGCCCGCAGTATATTTCAGGTGATTTTATCTAAGTAAATAAAAAAGTATCATTTAAAAACAATTCCAAAGAAAGCTGAAAACCTCGACATACTACAGTCGCACAAGACACCTCTTGATCTAGATAGAGCATCTTGAGAGAGCACAAATAATTCTTTTCCGCGTACCTTTTCAATGGAAGAGTCTGAGCGTTTAATATCCGCTGATATAATACATATACAAACACGACGTTATAATATACTGTAAGCAGAATGCACCGCGCGTCTTTGTTCTCGACAAGGTCGGGCGCGAGTCGTATCGCGAAACGTAAGGAGGTCAATGCGAGTTCCGAGGTCTTTCCTTAAGGAAGTGGGTGGTTCGCGTACCTTGCGATGTGAATGTGACTCAACTACCATAGCGGATCGGTGACGTGTGTCGCAATCTTTTCTTCCAAATCTTTTTCGGCTGTTTACTTAAGAGTAATCTCTCGCGTCTATGACGTGGTATATACGTTTTGGAGACGTGAGCTACTAGGTGTTTTCTTTTTTCTTCTCTTTCTTCTATCTACCTTGACACATTGCATGTTATGAATGTTTATCAACAACGGCATTCACTAATAATCAGATGGCTACTCTGTTCGTTTGTATGTGTGTTTACCTATATCCAAAATGTCAAAAGCAGCATTAACGATTTGAAAGTTTTCACGTGAAATCTCACTGATATATAAAAGCGACCGTGTCATAAGATTTAACAAATAAAAAAGCTTCATAATTTGAAAAATCCTTTTTAAAGATATTTCCGAATATGAATACTACATCATGTTTTATGAATCGAGGCGGACGGAATTGCTACATGTATATTAGAAATCAACATTATATCACAGCACATATAATATAACGTAGTAGATTACAAGTGAATCCTTTGCATGTAAGACATGGTTTTACGACACTCCGCCTCGCCCCACGGAAGCTCCCGTCGCTTATGGCCTCCCATGGGAACTGCAGTGAATTTCGCCATTTTTATTGGTGGCACGGTCGTTGCGCACCTCCCGCCATGGTATGGGGTTCAAATTCCGTTTAGGGAGTAATATCTTATGCGAGAAAATAATGATAAATTTTATGACATTACTTCTAATGGGATTTAGAAATATATCGTGTTCTATTTTATAAAGTACTAGCGGTCCGCCCGCGGTTTCACCCGCATGGATCCCGTTCTCGTGGGAATATATGCATGTATTATACATAAAAACCTTCCTCTTGAATCACTCTACCTATTACAAAAAACCGCATCAAAATCCGTTGCGTAATTTTAAAGATTTAAGCACACAGACAAACAAACAGACAGACAGACGGACAAAAATAACGACTTTGTTTTATACTATGTAGTGATATCACGTTGAATAAAGATTTGCTAATTTTCGTTATTCCTTTTCTTATTTACGATTTCGAATCCTATATAATATTATATGTATGTATAGTTGATTATAACATAATTCGTTTTATATAAAAAAAAGAATTAATTCCTACCGGTTTTTTTACTAAACAGTTTATTTATTATTTTTACAGTCCGTGCTACTCAAACTAAATGATGCCTGTCAAAATAGTTAGGAACAGCCAGTTTGCCTATATTATAGACACATTCCAGAATTAATGTTATGTTATACGTGTAACGAAACTAACATAAATCCTATCGGTAGACATCCGTACAATTCATCTAAGGAGTGAGAATCTATTACGCCAACAAGAACGTCTATCATTTATCTACTAACGTTATAGGACATTCAGCTTCATCTAGTGAGGGCGTGATTTAGTATCAAACTTTTACTACTACATAAAAACGATTCAGTTCATTTGTCAGTCGTAAATATGCATAATGCCTTAGACCTAAGACACACCCCTCGTATACATTTGTCGCTTATATAATCGCGTAATGAAGCGCATATTTGAAAGCGCAAAGCCACGTTATTATAAGGTATGGAAACTTGTGTAATGTTTCATCTGTTTAAAATAATATAGAAAAATACTACATTGAGCCGTCTGCATTGTTGCTTTCTAAGGGCATTAATTACAAGCGATTTTCTTTTCAAAAGCATATTTTTATGTTATAGAAACAGGTGAGAAGCAAGCAGGTGGTAAAACTCACTCGGTGATGGTAAGTTGTAACGTGCACCTTATAATTCAACCAGCTCTTCAACGTTCATAATAATACATCAATGCTTTCATATCGAATACAAGTATCATATCGATTACTCACCACAAGTGACACTCGAATTATACAACGCATAAAGAGTCTATCGAATGGCATCGAGCCGTAAAATATCCACTTTCACGTAATGTATCACGTGTGTGGGGAAATTTTCCGAACAATTTACAATGGCATATGAGACACATAGGAACAGCGCGTTGCGAAATGAGAATTTATCCAAAAGATCTGCCTATCGACGTTTGAAGAGACACGCCAACATCTGTGGGTCTCTTGTAGAATGCTGAATGTATTAAATAAGCGACCAAAAGCAGATCACTAACAGAAAACTAAATATTTTGATACCCTGTGAATCATTTGCAGGATAGAACGTTTTGAAATACAACATAAGCTACGACTAACTTCATAAAATTTCCTAACATCTTTTAAAATAACTTATTTTGTGTTTTCACTGTCAGCGTTGATCTATTAGCATTGCTTTGCTCGTTTGCTTGCTTGTCGACTATTTACATTCAAAAAACGTAAATTTATTTCAAACGTAGAGCCTCAATAACAACCCCAACAACCCTTTCAACCATAACGCATCAAGTCGCAACAAAACATAAAACGAATCTTACACCGAATTTTACTCAAACAAAATTAATTAACGAACTCGTCGAAGTCGCGTCACAAGTATTTAACCCTCCAATCCGACTCGGGTGGGCGCGAGGCGTCGCTAAACCGAAACCAACCCGCCCGTGGCTAGACCCCCTCGAACCAATCCATTTCTCTAACAATAAACGTAATTGATAGGGAATACGGCTGGAATACGGGCGGAATACGGCTCGCACGGCGGGGCAGCCATCGCGCCACTCGGCAACGTTCTAACACATCTAGTGTCAAATAGCAATAAATCGTTCGCCAACGTAGCCTCCATGCTTTATATCGCCCCCTTCGAGATATATGGCGGCGGAGTCGATGCCAATGCATCCGTTGTGTAGAACACAGCCTTAATCCGAATCTATTATGATAACGTATGTGATATTGTTCTGGATTTAAGTGGATTGGTTAAAATATGACTAGACGGCAAGCGTTTATCAGAGGTTTATCTGTCATTGTGTGTCAAAAGAAACTCCTTGGGAGTTTCTTGCCGCTTCTTCTACCAAGGCCACTCATCGTAGTGATTTGTGGAAGCAATGGCGTAGATGACATTCGAAAAGTGTTTGTAAAAACCAAGTTCGAAATAAAATCATTTCATTTCATTTCGTTTATCAAGTGTCAAGAGTTTCTTCCCACCACCGCAGTTTCGCCGTGACCAGGATCAATGAAACAGAGTAGAAATAACCGGTAAAAAATTCAAAATTGTGAGTACCCGTTTAAATGAATACTTTTCGAGTGTTTTTAGTATTATTAATATCTGGAATGCGCCCATGGCCGACGTTTACCACCAGGTGGTAAAAGTGATGGTTTGTCGGTCATTTAGACAAAAAATAAAGCAAAGATACAATTTAAACTGCAATACTTATGTACGCTATTCAAAGGTCGCCGAGAACCATTTCCAAGTCACATGAACTTTTCAAACGCGCGTAAAAGACAGGTAACTACAGTACCTATATAGTATCTCAATGGTAACTACTAGTTAGGGACCTACTTACCAAGAACACATTTCGCGTTCAGCACAAAGAAACAATGAACCGTCAATAAATTGATGTCCGTGTGAAGCCGACACCATACGCGTCACATCACACTGCTATCTACGTGGGAAATCGCCCACGGCTCGGAAAATACAAAAACATCGAGTAGAAATCTCTCGCTACAAACACATTTATTACGCCCTCGAAACAGGCCAACATGATTCATAGATGGTACCTACTTCACAATTCATATATATGCTATTGAAGTACAGGGATGGTTTGCGATTTACTATAAAATTTGCTGTTTTACATGAACTCGCAAACTAAGTCGGATCCCTTTTACTTGAAGGGGCTGAAGTCAAAATCAAGCAAATAAGCCTAAAATGTAATTTAGCATCTAGGTCAGAGGCTCTAAAACTTATTAACCTTTACTTACCCTCAAATTTATTTAAACATAGGTATCTCCTGCCAGCTTTGATGGTCATTATTTTTCAGCGCCCAATAAAACTAAACTTTAAAACCACTTTATAGGACAACAAGGGAGACAGACACACGAGGAGTGTTGTCACCCACTTTGAGAAATACTGGTCTAGGTTATTGAAGCAAATCGCTCACAATTACTCCACTACAATTAACAGTACTACACATTAAAGTACTCTGAACATAATTGGAAAGTAAAATAATGAATGATTCTCCGTGTAAGTCAGTAATAATTGCACGGATAGCGTCATTCGGGTGGCAAGAGACTGTCGAATGGTGAAATGCCGTCGGTCAGTGTAGACTGTAGACGTAAACTAACGATACAAAATATCACCCGGGGTACCGAGAGATTGATTCCCGGCTTTCCCACTTACGTATGTAAATATAATAAATACGTGTGAATTTCTACGCTTAATAATTTGTGCACATCGCAGAAATAGTACCTCGTATTTGAAAGTGTATAATCGCAGTAGGAAGTAAATATACCGAATAAAATCAGGGTACTGAAACCTAAATATGTTGCGTTAATCAAATATTTTAACCAAAAAAAAATATTAACATATTATAAACGCATATCATAATTTATATTTTTTATTGATTCCATACCTACAAAAAGGAACAACCAAAACTTTTTGACCTCTAAAGGATTTAATAATTTAGGCTTTAAACAAGCCTATATAAAATAATTCCTATGCTACCCTTCATAACCGAGAAATCAGTAACTAGATACCTACAATAATTCGTACAATGTACGAATGGAAGATTCCAGACTACTTAAATCTGTGTCTTACTCACAGCTGAAGGAGGGAAAGCGTAGATCTGGAGGTCAATACCTTAGGTACAAAGATGCTTTAAAACGACACCTGATTACCTGCAACATCCCCTTGGATTCTTGGAAAGTGCCGCCTGAGTGGCGTAAAACCGTTAACAAGGCTTCTTCTACTTTCGAGCGAATCCGTTTGGATGATCTTGACGCCAAACGCCTCAATAAAAAGACCCGTCCCAAGCCCACCTACTGCTACACATACAACCACATTGGCCAATTGCACTGTCACCCATGCAACAGGACTTTTAAAACCAAATTTGGGTTTTCTAGTCACCTTCGCTCACAACATTTTAGCCAGGTTCGCCATTGACGGACACGTCAAGGAGGACATCATCACCTACAATAAAATAAACAGAAAAAAAACCAGTTAAAAAATTAAAGAAACGCGACGCCCGCCCACTGTAATTTATCCGCCCAGCCGCCCTATTAGGACAGCTTTAAAAAAATGAGCGATTCTCATAAATATTTCATTCGCACGGTGAATCACGGCGAGTCGGCGCGAGTTATTAAAATAATCCCGCGCCTCACACCGCCACCGCGCGGATTCCCTTTGTTGCCGCTCCGAGATTTGGAGGGCGCGCTCGACGGATCACCGCTTATTGTTTTGACATACAAACAAAATGAATAACATTAAAAATTTTAAAAATATCGCCATCGCACTCGCACGCTTTTAATTTAATTTGAGAGTCAGTGCCTTTCTCTTTCTGGTAATTTCTTCCACAACGATTTGGTGATGTCTTTAGTGTAGTTATTGAATATATCTAATAGATTAATTGCCTCGTCGAAAGTAGTACAACGATAGAAATACTCAGAGACCCAATTCAACTGAATCAACTGAACTGCTTCAACTGAACTGATATAATATAATAACAAGTGCATGAAATATTGAAGCTCTATAAATATAATCAGTAATCCCCCACAGCGACGATTTAATAAACCGATACGACTGCGTCAACCATCCGACCGTATCAATGCGATGACATTATCATAATGTAATTAACGTAATTTTATAAAATTAAATGTTATATTTCATAGGTCAAACCACGTAGTATTTATACAAACGAGTGGTAGTATCCGTTTATGTTATAAAAATCAATGAAATTGCAAACATAAGTTCAAGAGTGTTGTTTCGTTTATCAGAAAATAAACTTTTATTTTTAAGCTCATACCCATACACCCCCGCTAAATAACTCCCGGGATGACATGACATGACATCTATACCAATACTATAAAGCTGGAGAGTATGTATGATTTAGGGTTGCCAACCATACTTTTAGTATCCTACTTTATTTTCGGTAATTATACTTTATACTTTTACATACAAATAAAGTATGAAAAAATACTTTATTTTCAACCTTCACTGTCATGCCTAAAATAGAAACACTCCTTAGTAC
>DWJQ01001907.1:0-10306 GCA_018248915.1 Hesperia meskei straton | reverse complement strand
AGCAGCGTGGTGGAGTATGCTCTAGGCCTCCTCAGTAATGAGAAGAGACCCGTGCTCAGTAGTGGGCCATTAGTAGGATGTAGCTTAGCTTAGCTTAAGTAGTACAAAGTATACTTATGTATAATCTTCTGTTTGATACATAAAATAATAACATAAACTTGTTTGTTAACAATGAAGCAAAATTGAGAAGCAAACTGTATGATTATAAATTGCCTGTAATGCCCTCAAATGGTTGTAAATTTCCTCTAAGGCCTTGGTCAGTTATAAAAAATGACTACAGAAATAGCTACTATTTAAGAGTTATAAAATGAGGAGGGCATGAAATTCAATAAAATTATTAAGACTCCTTTAACATGAATGTGGGAAGAAATAGAAAACAATTAACAGACGAATCTTTATTTTGCATAAATATATTAAACTAGAGATCCCTTTGATGAAGACCTCACGCACCAAAATTTTCCACTATAAATGCTCTAAGAATAATAAGTAATTTCAATTTTTCAACTTTATTTTGTTTTTATTTATATATAAAAAAATTAATTACATTACCTCCATAAACAGATTCTAGAACATTCTTACCATTATTGAAGTGACGCAACATACTACAGAGAGAAAATGAAATTGAAAATGAGAGAAAAATGAAATTGAAAATCACTGTCCTGTCCGTCGACTCAAGGAAAAGGAATTTTCCGCAATTTGCAACGGCATGGCAGACTAATCTATTTATAATTTGATGACACACTATTGATTTCATTTATCAAATAGTCAAGCGGGATTGATAAAAGATAAAGGGCGTAAGTGGTAAATAGATAGAAGTTATATAATATCCGATTGGAATAGTTCTATCGGTTTTTTTGTAAATAATGAGCTCTAGTTCAAAGTGAGAATAGTAATGGACGAACACCCAATGTAAGCCAGCTAAATAGATCAGAGGCAAGATCAATAAGATCAAAGCCATCTGGCTTCACTGAGATACCTACTATGTTGTACATAGTACCTCAATGTCTGGCTTATGCTTCGAATTACAGAATTTTAATTCATAAACCAATAGGATCGATGTCGCAATTATTTTTTGGGGTAATAAATTTTGAGCATAACTTCACCTTTAACGATATGCAACACTGTCTGAACGGAAGTAATAGAAAACAGACTTATAGCAAACCGGCCAAAAATAATAAATCAACGTGGATGCTTATCGCAAATTTTCTGATTATATGGATGAATCTTAAAAATGGCTCAGAATCGCCAAATGAATGTAAAGTAGGTACCTACAGAATTTTTTTCTTTAAGTTCCATTACGGTAGTAGGAATCTTAATTAATAGTTTGCAATCAAAATATTAGGTAGTAGTTTATTTACAAAACATTCAAAGAAATAATAAGATAGTCAATCTCGTTGAGAAAATGAGTATTCAAAGTATTGCAATTTTTCTGTTCTGTATAGCTACTGTACACGTAATATTGAAAATAGGTGCCTAGGGTAGTACACTTCAATATATTCACTATTTTCGGACTTATGAAGTGAAATGAAACGCCAGATTTGTAATTATCGATAATCAATCACAATAAGTAATTTTGCTCGAGAATAATCGCTGCTTTTGAATTCGTGAATGTCGTTATTTGATTAATATTCTTCATTTATCTCATTCAAGTTTTGTTTCATGACTTTAATGATTTATAACGACTACAGAATATTTTTAATCAATGGTTCAATTGGTCAACTGGAGCAATGGATTCATTAAAAGCAGTAATTTAAGAATGATAAAATATGCCATGCGAATGACTGCTATGCTACTGAAGGCGACTCGTTCGCTCTAGTCAAACGTCGACGCCCGGACGAATATAACGTAACGCGTAACGCGAGTGGAGTTAAAAAATTGCGTTCAGTCAATTACAGTTTGACTTTTCAACGAATCTAACACACGAAAATTAAATTTCAATTTTCGTAATATATACTCGACGCGAGTGAGTGTAGAAAAGTTCTGCATAAAAAGTTTACATGCTCATCAACTTCATATGAAATTAAATATTTGTTTCTTAAATTTATACTGCATCTGAACAGCGAAGGCAAGAAAAATGTATCGAAAGAAATGTAGGCAAACTGAAGGATAATTTTGAATACTGTTCGACATTTTAATCATTTTAAGTGAATTATAGGGGTAACCAAAATTTATGTTAACCAAATTTTTAAAAACACAAGCCAAGGATTTTTTTAACAAATTACGATAAAAACTTAAATTTAATGGTGTTATTCTACATCCTATGATTATAATTTGTAGAGTACATTTGTAGCTTAAAGTTTAACTTAAGACCAGAGTTATTATTGGTATTGTAATCAGAACCGCGTGATGATAACATGGTGTTAAACAACTTGGTTTATTACCGACCGTATTTAGCGTCTGCGTGAAAATTAGAAATATTCATATCACTGATCTATTCATGTAGATATCACTGATAAAATTTTGCAGATCCATTTTTTGACCCATATTAGCTTTTATTCAATAATACTTAGGTACTTAATATACGAAGAATTAAAAAGAACAAATTCACAATAAAAACAGCGCAGAGTTTACTCAGGGTAGTACTGCTGCTCGCCTCGGTGTATAGTACCATTTCTAATGTATAATAATCTTTTTAACACATACAAGTTTGGTTCTGTGTTGGTCATAGTTATTTTTTATGGAATGAAGGTAGCAAACGAGCATGCAGCAGCAACAGATGGTGGATATTAGTTGACTAGTCTGTTAAGAAGCGTGTGAACAGGGATTGTTAAGGATAGTTAGACCTGTTAGTTGATGTTAGTAACAGTCCAATTAGTAATTATTGCTAGCATGAGTCACGTTCCAATTCGGTCACAGACGCGTTGCTGCCATTGAGGACTATATGGTCGCCTCTAAAAAAGTGTAACCGGCTCCCACACCTTGCTATCCAGAACATGTCATGTCATGCGGATTAGCGGAAGGGTGCTACATGCTCGTTTACTACCTTAATTCCATAAAATAAATAAAAGGGAATATGCCCAAAATCTTACTTTTCGTACTTAATCGTACCTAATTAATTATATTAAACTAAAGTAGGCCATGACTATAATAAATTGTATAAAAATACTAAGTATATTTTGTAACAAGGCACACGAAACAATAATAATCAACATTTTCATGCCTATATTTGTATAGAAGGCACGCAAGGTAAGGACAGGTTAGTATAGATATGTAATATACCTGCTACATTCTACGTTTAAAAGCAGGTCTTACCCCTTAATAGTAATCTGGTCAAAATTACTGTGACGTATAAATATGAAAAAAGAGGAGAAATATCCGTTGACCATTAAATTCAAAGGAATTGCGACAAAAATGCCCTAAAACAAAATATAATTTTGCGTGCATTGAAAAAAGAGTAGGAATTCAAGGGATTAAAAAGAGAGTACGTTGTACGTCAACGTTTCGACTTCATCCTTACAATTTAATTGTCGAAAGGAAAAAACTTTATTTGTGGATTTATTACAAACTTTCCGTAGTTCCTTGCTTTTTACACACTTAGATTAAAAATAAGTTGTTATTTCGATCAACTTTTATGTGAGGTTTTATACCTATTTATACTTTTCAAGTCATATGGGAGAAACAATATTGGATTGAAGAGCTTTTGCTTTCCTGGTTCCCTATTAATCCATACCTGCACAGAGATGCACAGAGCAGGCAGTATTATAATTCTGCTGTCGCCCATTACAACTGTAACCGACCCAGAATAAGATTCAATTTAAGGACTAGGATGGTTAGTAGAGTTAGCAGATGGTGTTAGAATGTTAGTAGATTCGTTTGTTAATAAGTGTGAGGACTTGCACAACTTTTAGTTACAGTTACACTTCCTGACTAAATCATACCATCTGAATTTCTGTTACTTTTTATTTATTTCATAATATACTGACACATTTTAAACTGCTTTCTAATTATTTTCTGCGAGTCAATAATTATTGGCGCCAATAAATTTTACTCGCTGTCATAGCTCAATAAAAAATGTTTTTGTTCATTAAATAAACGACGTCTACTGCAATTTCGTTAAACTAAATATTGAAGACATAATGTAAATCATACGACAGCTGTGACGGATTAAGATTTTTATGATGATGATGAAGAATAAAATGATTCTTCCATGTAACATATTCATTAGACGATGACAACAAAATGTGCCTTCCAATAACTCATAACATATGACAAATATCATTAATTGCGTTCGTAACTGTATTGCCCCACAAATGACGTGTAGAACTAATGAATCTTACTAATGAAACGTACCTAATAGTTTAACGGGTATTGAAGAATCGTATGATTGGTTTGCAATAAACAGAAATAAACGGGGATGTTTGCAAACAAGGTAAAATGTATAACTTATAGTAATACTTAGGTGATTTTAAAAACGTTAAGTTTATTATTTTTTAAAGATACCAAATGCACAATTCAAGCAAAATCAAGAACCAGGTCATTATGATGATTAATCTTAATCTATACGAGGAAATGACATTGATTTAAGTTTTGATCATGACAATAAATTTTACTTAGATACTTGAAACTGCTTCCAAGTTAGATGTTAGATACTCACGTCCAACGAGTTTGTCATGACTTGGTACTTAAGATTCAAGAGTGGGTGAATGAAATTTAATGTGTATGTCAAGGATGCATTACATTATTCATACAAATAAGTCTTTCATATGACTTACATCTATTGGCCTTCACGGCTTTGTTACTGTATAGAGAAATATTTTGCCCACCCCCACCCCTTCATGGCACTAACTTCGGTAACATGAAATTTTTACATAATTTAGTTCTTCTAAAACGAAAAATGAACTATAGACCCAGTCATCAATCTTCTCCAAATGAGCCACTCATTATTGTCGAGTACCTCCTAATTACAATTATTTATACATTTTTACTATTATGTATTATTTATTGTTATTATTGCTACTCTTTCCCGACTGCGTCGAAGGAAGGTACTATTTTTCGAGCGTACGTATGTATGTACATAATTATGTTGTTTGTATGTCCATTTCTTTGGCTTGACCTACAGCCCAAACGGTTGAACAGATTTTGATATGAGGTGTCGTTGAATTCTTCAGAATTGTTGCAGTAATAGAAGCTGTATACATTTTTAAAATTGCGTCTGAAAATGTAAATAAGTCCTGTCCAAAAAAAGGTCTTGTTTTTACCCTGGCCATATGCGAATCAAATGAAAGATCCTTAAAAGACCAATTCAGATATGTGTAAACAATGTACATATATCACGTACGTATTATAAGTTTTTATTGTTTATTTGTCGCAGTCGGATTTTATGGTTTTTAAATAAATAATTTTAATAATAATTTTATTAATACTAATACTACTATTCATTAAAGACTCCTGCTTCAACATGTTTCAAAATACATAATATGTCAAAACTCAGAAATGTTTTTATCCCCGGAACGGTTGAGAGTAGTTAATATGTAAATTTGAATGATGTCGACAGCAAAATATTTTACATTTAATTCCGATTCAAATTGATTCCAAAGTCTTTACAGAAATAAGTTAGATTTTAGCAAGGTGGTTAATAACGTAAATAGTCGTATACCTGCACATGAAGCATGAGAAGATACGGCCGAGATATTTTTACCAGCGATGTTAAGAGCGTTTATACATACCTCAATGTTTCCGTACAGAATTTACTCTCTCGTTAAAGAATCTAAGTAGAAAATAAAGACATAATTTGTGAAATAACTGTGAATTTGTATTTCGGCAAGTATTCAAATATCTAATTGCATTTATTTTCAATGCTCTATTTTCAGCAAAAACCTTCATAGAAGTAAAGAAATAACTCTTATAACCGGAAGGACATAAAAAGCTGATGTTTTACGAAGCAAAGAAATCTCAATGAGGTCTTTTGTGCTGTGATCACATTTATTTCAATGACTTGATTTGAAAGAGCCTCTGTTAAGGAATACTTCCACGATGAAACTACTTTGCATTGGTTCTAAGATCTAAATCATCACTTATTTTGTTTTCTCATTATCGATCGATACACAGTGAATGTTTCACTATTCGTGTTAGTTTTATTGAATAACTTTGAATATTATTTATTTAAAAATAGATACCTCAGGTGCTTTCTTTAGTTTTTCTAGTAAACCAATCATTAGTAAAAGATAATTGTTATTTATTATATATTCACTATACCTAATGCTTTAGCTTCTTTAAGAAATTGCTACGGAAATGAATTAGGATATCTCGAATTGTCATATTGGATATTATCACATAAAAAGTTAAATAAGTAAAACTTGACAAATTTTGTAATAAACCTTTAAGTTTTTTTTATAATAATTACGGTGATAATCTTTCGTTATTTCCGGTTAATTAACATTGAATGGAATATGACTATGACTGAGACAATTGTCCCCGAGAGGAATTACATCGCTGTAAGATGAACAATGTCGCATTGTTTCTAAATATAGCCATAATCCGTTACTTTAAATTATGGTATTCAAACATAATATGTATCTAAGGCAATGTATAGAATACTTCTCAATTTAAAGGAGGTCAATTTCGACAAGAACCTGCTCACCAGACGTCGCCCAAATTTATGTGAGACTAGACTTCATATGGACAAACAGTAGCTTTCAATTAAAAAATGAATTATCAAAATCAGTTCACTCACCACAAAGTTATATAAAAAATATAGATGAATTGTATAGATGGACGCCTGTAAAGAGTTCGGCAATGAATTAAACTTACTCTACTTGATCTTTTGCCAAACATTTTACTATATCAAATGATACTTACGACGTCGTAACGTGTTAGTGTAAATAAAAATATGTGCGAGGAGATGCACACTGATATTTCTAAAACGATTCTATTTTTTGACTGACAACAACATTGCAAAAGTTTTAAAAATAGTCAAGTCATTAAGTGTTACATTTTCTGCCTAATGACATCAACCTTTCCACTGAATGCTCCAACTACTTTTTTCCATGGTTTGATTTGTGTCAAGGTATCAACACCTACGTGAAGCTTAATTTATCAAATTTACGTTCATTGAGAGCGAGTAAATATTTTGGAGGACGCGGTGACATTTTTTCGCAGACCGTACAGCTCGCGAAGTTAAGCAGCTGAATATATTTTGCAAATTAAAATGACTCCTTTAACCTTGGACGCGTTAAAAAATAATACAGATTTCTATTTAAATCTAAATCATTTGAAATGGTATAAATATCGGAAGCGACAACGGTGTTCTGATATTTTCTTTGGAACTGTCTCCTCAGTGTGATTCATTTTGCAAATGATATATTTGTCTCACAGGTTCTATTTTAGTTGGTTGTTCAGAAAACATTGAAACTCATAAATAATGATGATAATATTTACACATATGGAATTAAAACTCTCAAAAAGTTCATTTTATACTACGCAAAGCAACACTAAGCAAATAAAAATAGTTTTATAGGTAAATAATAATTTATTTAGGTATTCGCCAATCAGCAATTCTTTAATTTAATAACATTAATTTTAAGCCTTTACCAGCCTCATATCAGGAACAATCTTTAGAAATTTTACTCGATAAGAAATATACCTATTTGAATGTTTTTAAATGCATCCTACAAATGAACCAATTTTACAGTAGATTTACAGTGCACAAATATATTTCTGTGTTGTGAATTTCAATTTCTTACTTCTTGTCAGCCAATGACATTATAGTTATGTTTCTTTAGGACTTTGTACTTATCAGCGTATTCTTATTTTACTTCAAACTCACTTTGATAAAGATAGATAGGTAGATGTATAAAAATTTAATGATTTTGATTCTCAATGTAATTTTATCATGCTATCATTGTGGATTAAAACTATTACGTAATTCCGATGCTTTCCTTAATGGCTTCCACTAACTGCCGCCCGTGTCGCGATAACGTCAATCTCCCTAAATAGCCTTAGCTGGTCTGTCAATTTTAGCTAAAACGGGCTTATGTGCCTCTAAACTGACGTCAACGCCATGTGAAGCGATTATCTAAATTTAATATACTATCTAAAACTAATAATTCACAGCTTGATGTCATTATAGTATGCTAAAAAGTCGTATATAAATAAATAATTAAATACTGATGACGTCCAGAGATTAACTTTGCTGTAAACACAACCAAGATTGAACCAATAACGGAGATATAAATATTCTCCTAAAGCATGTTAAATGAAAAGACCATCCATTGAACCTCTATAACAGATTGTAACAATGCGAAAATATGCACAGAGAGAATATGAGATATGAGAAATCCAACAGAGTTATGCATGGAAAATCCAACCATGGCAGACAGTTATTCTGAACTCCTCGACTTTGTAAACGCAATTATTATTGACCCTGCAGCATGATTTTAATGTTTTAATTCTTTACAATGATTATACTAATTATCTATGAAGGAGAATTATTTATCAAACCACAGGTGTAATAGTATAATTGAAATAATTACTGCATAATATCATGCAGAATGATAAATAGGCAATAAATGTATCTACCATTAGTTACATATTCAGAGGCCGCTAAACGGATAGATTTAAAGATCTGAATAGACATGATATAATTATGCATGTTTAGATTCACAGAACATGATTGTCTATTACTCGTATTTATCAAAACGCTGATAAATTGGTTCGATTCCATTTATTACCATTTTATACCTGTCCTGTGTAAATAAAAATTCACAATTACGTTCAAATATTTAATAAATCATCTCAAGCCTGTATGATAATTTGTAAGTAATTCGCCTCAGCTTTCAGATGATACATAATCTACGGAGTTTCCGGGGTAGCATTCATTAATAATATAAAATGTAGAATCTACGTGTAGAATATAACGAACATTTATCGATTGTTACGAAGATTGTGTTTCGACCATCATAGTTTTTTTTATTGAAATTTGCAACATTGGATTTTAGGATACTGTAAACTCAGTTATGTAAATATTACGATCAGTGTATCAGCGTTGATTCTGGGCTTTTGTCCAACGCTAAGAGGAATATGGGTCTAGGACAGATTTGAAATGTACCAGTTGGTAAACTGGTAGACTAGTATCATCATTTATTTTTTCTGTACTGGCTCATAGGTTTATGATTGAATTATACAATTTAGAGATTACTTTATCTTCAGATATAGGCCGTATTTCTATAAATAACCAATTGCATTTTCGTTTGAAGTTATCATGTCCAAAGGTATTGTAACTCTTAAATCTGCTACCAACATACATACTGTCATTTGTTTCCCGTTGTTAGTCCATATTATTAATCTTTCTCGGTTTTAAATTTTAAAATATTTTATATAGTGAATCGTGTTTTTAAAATTTTCGTATGGACATCTATATTATTGCAGAAAATATTTCGCTTACACGAAGGTGTTAAATAAACTTAAACTTTGACGGTGTCATATATTTTACAATATTTTCAGTACCTTTATAATCAATTTTAATATCAAGCGACTTTGTTAAGATCCGTTTAAATATTTCAACATTTATTTATAAAATTGTACCATAACCTCTAATATTCGTATGCCCCAAATTCTCCGTTGTATCATTAATCTGATCGACCTTACGAGTCAACACTTAGAAAGGTATTGATTCGATGTAACATGTTTAAGCTATCTGACCTTACAAACATATTGTTAATTTTAGCTACATGTGTAATACAGACAGAGTAGTTTATTAATTATCGTCGACAATTATTTATCTGTTAATCTGTCTTAACACCTGAGTGAGAAGTAATTAATCCAACAAAACAAAATTTTGTAATTAATCATTTTTATCCTTCATATCTTTGACATGTAATTTATTTATGACATGAGTTAAGAGCCCCTGCAGTACAATTATTAATTAAATTAAACTTTATTTTTTACGGGTTAATTCATGCTCATCAAAACTTTATCCGTTTCAAAAGGTGCTCGATTTATCTAATGTTCATAAATGATTGTCATTCATCTGATACACGGTTAACCTACACGCTTTGTTAATTTTGAAAAACTTTGAGCAAGTTCTGTTCAAGATTCAATGTAAGTATTACTAGTAGGTATTGTTGACACTTCAGTATACACAATGCATCATTCAAACTAGAGACAGAAACAATACTCACGTAACGTCATAGCACCTTAAAACGATTATAATTAGTATTGCTAGCTGGATAACGCAGACATTTCTTTCGTATCGTTGGAAAATATCGGATGCCTACAGTCGGTTTTTTTATAAGAGACTTAACTACAAAACAAATCACCGAGTTTCCGAAACATCAAATTTCCACAATGTTACACGCGTGAAACAACT
>DWJQ01001906.1:0-10307 GCA_018248915.1 Hesperia meskei straton | reverse complement strand
CGAGTGAAAAATTGCTTAAAACGAACATAACACCAAAAAGTCAAAGTGCGTACCTTGAGATTGTACCTTGAGAGACAACGAATTCCTTACCGCTAAGTTGTCACCGATTAATAAATATTACAACAAACTATTATTTCAATTTAAACTGATATAGCGAATTATGCCCGAGAAGCTAACAGATACACGGATAAAAAGTTTTACTTCAGCATTTAAATTATCGTATGGCTTGAGCGAGAACTAGTTACTTATATTGCTGACGTGTAAGATACCGAAACCGAAATTCACTGCAAGATTAATTTTGGAAATAGGTCGAGATGCTAGAATCGATACTCTACTGCGATCAGTTTGGTTTGTGGTTTAATACTAAGTTACGTAATTAGCGTCTTAGTAAAATTCAGATACTTGTTTAGAATATCACTATTTATGCATGTCGACTATTTTTAAATCATGAAGAGAACATTCAAGATGTAAATATTGAAAGCATATTATCAGTACTTAGTTCATGAGTGGGTTCGGTGCTTCTGTTTGAATAATAACGCATCAGGTAGGAACCTAAAGTTTTGGGGAGGCGAGCAACTTAGTCATCAATGGTAAGAAAACATCTATAGCCGAATAGGAATAAGACTCTTAATAATAATTACTAACTGGACTCTTGCCAACAATATCTTAAAGGACTGCCAATCACCAGTTTTCCCTGCCCGAGCACCTAATTTATTAACGAACTAATTAATTAACTTTTTAAAAACGCCTTCTATTAACTTGACTAACTATTCGAATCCCGATTTGATTCTTGAGCTGTATCGATCACAGTTATTGAAAAGTCGATACGTTCTCTGGAATCCATAAAAAATGTTTCAGTTGTACACATAGACCACAAGTATGTACAGGTGTATGCATTTATGGTAGTAAAATGTTACTTAACAGTTTAAATGTTGTTCATAAACAAAAAATATAGTTTACAAAAGTGACCAAAAGACTATTTATTATGCACACTTACTACAATGTAACCTTAAAAGTACTTTACAAAGATGTATTCTGGTGTACCTACCGTGTGAAGGTTTAATCCCGAAATAATCCGAAAGGTCATAACGTTTCATAGATGTCTTAACTGTAATCTCGGAAAACATTCGATTTAACGATATCAATATTTATTATTCCACAGACTGACTACAGAAACGTGTGAGCGGATACGCCACGTGATCTGGTATATTAATAGCTATGTTTGGTTTAATATTGTATATTCCTTGGTAATGTACACGTTACGAAACTTGATTACGAACACTCATGGCTTATATGTGAATCGTACCCTGGCTACAACCCATTAATGGCCCACTATTGAGCACGGGTCTCTTCTCATTATTGAGGAGGCCTAGAGCATACTCCACCACGCTGCTCCAATGCGGATTGGCGGAGGGGTTAGTGGCCAACCCATTATCGGAAGTTTTCAAGCCGCCCGAAGGCCTTCCGGTGTGGCTTAACGATTGCTATCTATCGATAACAACCGGGACCGACGGCTTTACGTGCGCTCCGAAGCACGGAAGCGCTCAAGAAATTTTGCCACTAGCGATTAGTACTCGTACCATAGAGCATCGTATTAGAAATTGATGTTCTGAGAAGGAAGTTGGTATTTAAAACCATCCAGACTTGATCGATCCATCGCATGGGAAACCCTTTGCGTGGCCTGGTGCCTTCTCCTTCACTCTGAACAACAATCCTATGGAGTTATTCTCTCGTCGTTACACGTTTACAAAGAAATATCAATATCATTGCGAACAAGATCTCAAATCCGTTTGATGCAGAGTTCTTGAAGAATAAAGAGATTCGTATGAAATTCCGAGTATTAATCGCAAGCACCTCATCTTCGGAGCATCCGTTTTCTTTTTTGACGCAAAGCAACTTATCCTCAGAGAATAAAATGTGAGGAAATTAAAGCGATTGTAGCACTGGATCCATGTTGTTGTTGTGATGCCGATGATGTAAGCCTACAATAACGACTCCTGAAATATTTCTCAGACACATAATGAGGTTGATCGAAACATTTCATATATTAATAGCAATTTGTTGACGGTGTCCACCAATCGAAAATAAAGATCTTGCAGTATTTTATTTACTCCACTTACCTACCTTGAAGGGTACTCTTAAATTATATTATGTACCTACTTATTTCGAGCAATGGTTGTCTGTAGAGATCTATGTATCTGGGATTAGATCGCTTAAACGATAAATCGCTTTATTATTTCTGTATAGTGATAAATACTTCTTTCTTTTAACGTTTTTTCCACCAATATACCTACTAAAAGAATTGATTTATATACATTTTTCCATTAAATCCGCTTCCATCATGCTTTTTAAGCAAATATTAAAACTTAAAGTAACTTTGATAAGATAACTTGTTAAGCAAGCTTGTATGCATCATAGTCTGTACAAGCGTGTTAATGAGACAGCCCCAATTAAGGGATGTTCGAGTCTTTGTACAAGAACTACACCTGTGTTACGAGCGGTTGTACATATATGCTTTGAATTTCACACCGCATTTTGAATGACACGCTTTATATCTTGACACCAGGTAAAGCTTGTTATTATCACGGTCACTGATTACTTTGAATACAATTATAATTGATTGTTAAAAACCAAAATACCTGACTGCAATAAATTATCAATAAGCCAGATACTTATCACTACATAGTATAAAACAAAGTCGCTTTCTCTGTCCCTTTGTACCCTTAAATCTTTAAAACTACGCAACGGATTTTGATGCGGTTTTTTAAACAGAGTGATTCAAGAGAAAGGTTTATATGTATAATAATATCCATTAAATAGTTATTGCACCCGTGCGAAGCCGGGGCGGGTCGCTAGTTAATGATAATTCCTTCCACGCCTTTAAGAATAGTGTCTTGAATGTCTTGAGTTAATTGTTTTTGAAATACAACTGCTATAATATATTTTGGTAGAAGAACCAAAATTTATTTGTATAATTAGTGAATTGGGCTAAAAGTAAATTGGATCAAAGGGTTAATTAGACCAGCGTTGTATTAGACGAACAACGCTAAACGTTCTAATATTCTGGATAATTCTAAATCGGTCGGGGCAAATCAATTCACAGCGATAATCAATCGCGTAAGAGATTGCACATTTGCAGTGCGATTTCACTTTGTAATTTGAAAATGATTAATTGAATCATTCCAATTACGTTGGCGTGAATGCATTATAGTTCAGTACGTTATTGGCTTCAATTAATTAATTTCTCTCGGCATCGGTCTCCTCTTACAACTGAAGAAGCCAATTTTTCACCACGTTGCTCCAGTGCAGATTCGTGAAGGATTTAATAGCCATTTTAAACATCGGAAGTTTTTATGCCCTTGGGGGCCTGCGTCGTATTTTGTCGTGTAGATAGAGGGGTAGGTTTAGCGAAGACTATCAATACAGACGATTGATTTCAGGTTAATAGTTTTTACCGAACATTGACACTACTTTTTATTAATAAAATTGTTGAATTTGAAATATTTTAAGCTTTTTCACTGCTTGTAAGTAGAAACCTTAAAAAATCCATTCGAGCATTTATACAAAAAATGTTTCCCTATTAAACACTAGTATCTCAATATAATTTATTTCTGTGGTACAGGTTTTATGAGGCATGCATTATACCAACTTTTGTTCGGGTACAGGGGTAATTACCTTGAGCCGAGATTAATCGCCCTACCCATTTTATCTCATTAAGTAACTCAGTGAAAAATCATTTTACATGTTTTAAATTCCCTGAAGTTTAAAATTTTAAGCTTTGGCTAATAACAGCGAATTTAATGCTTAAAACTGATAGTAGATTATAAATTTTATAGAATGGTATTGTGTAGCTATTTGCCTGGGACAAAACACATGACATTATTTCTATCTTGTAATTGGCTCATCTTAAATGGCGTTACGGTTTCAGTGAATCAATAAAAATATTTTTATCCGCTCCCTTACTTGTTACTTTAAAACATTAATATTAATGCAATTAATTATATATTGAGACATTAATGGTGCAAATACCCGACGGCGCTTACAAAGTGCAAATTAGGTACGCTGGAACATAATTATAATTCTGTCATACACACTAATATTATAAATCAAACGTAACTCTGCTTGTCTTTCTGTTTGTCTGTCTGTCACCTATTCACGCTGAATCGATTTAAATTTATTTTTGTAAAAAAATGGTTTGAGACATAATAAGATACTTTTTAAATTGGAAATATTTTTTTACAACTTTTCAGATGTAGTAATCTACAATCCTTAAAATATTCAGATCTGATCCCCAGATTATTCTTCATATCGAATTTTTTGTACTTTTAATGCAGCCCAGGGTTTTCACATATCGAATTATCGATGAACTGTTCGTAAAGAAATGCATTAAACTGCACTATTCTCAGAATTTAATCTTCTGTAGTGAGCAAATAAACTGTAAAACGAGACCATCCGAGCGGTCTGTACGGTTAGCACTTTCGTATTTTTATTGTAATTGTAGAATGTTTTTCGTCTGCATTCGATTCGTTATCGATTTTGTATTGGTTAGATAGCTATCGGTTACATTGACTCTTATATCTTTTAGATAAATTTAATGAGTGAAAATTGTCATAAAATAAAAAAAAAACATTGAAATGACAAATAAACTTGTAAGTATGTTAACGTTCTTAAATAAATATTTCTTAATATTATTTTATGATTTATAAAATGTTGTGCATAAAACATCTATCTATCTTTTACCTTTATAACTCACATAAATAACGCTTGAAATGCTATAATTAATTTATTGTAAAAAATAAAAAAATTAATGTAATTAAAATCCTATTCCAAAATATCTAGTCTCTCAACCAATATGCAAAATTATAAATTCACAGAGCTTGATGTTTTTTTGAAATAAATAACTTCTAAATAAATAATTCAGATTTCTTTGTTAAATTGTTACCCCTTACCGATGTTAAGAATTTGGATGTAAAATTTGAAGATTTCCTGGATTTCTCCGGGATTCCATAATATGATCCTGACTTGGTCATAATGAACATCACCTCAATCTTCTACCAAAGAAAAAAATTTTAATCGATTCACAAGTAATTGACCTAGTATATAAAAGAGAAAGAAAGAAATCTTTCTCCTTTTTAACCAGCTTTAAAAATGAAAGAGATTCTAAATTCGTATGTGTTTTTTTTACCTTTTAACTTTTTACTGAGTGACACAATTTTGATAATAATATGTGTGTGCATGTGTGTGTGTAACTTTTGCTGAGGATGGGGGCAAGCATAGGTTCCCTGAAACGAGACGAGGTCTGAATACTACCAACTCAAATAAGTTTGAAACTGGGTTAGATATTGAGATACTCACATCGCGTAGTTATAGAACACTTCGTTAGACGGCGAACTCGCATGACTATGTCGTGGTATGATCAGGGTTAATAATAATTAGGCCACGATTTTGAACTAAAAAGAGAAGTAAAAAAGGAGTATTTAGAAACTATTGTTATTGAAAGGAATTTATAAGCGAGGTTTGAGGTTATATGAGAATCTTAATATTAACATTAAAAATGTTTTATTAAAAAATAAGGTTTTAGAATTCCAACAAACTTTATAGCATTTCAACAAAATTAAAATAAATAGACAAAAGCAACGTCTATTTACCATTTTGTTTGCTGTCGCAAAGGTAACAGCTAGTGTTTACAAGTTTGATGTGTCAACAAGCGGACGTTTTCCCTATTATGTACCTAGGTTAATTGGTTGTTGACTCTCTATATAAAATTCAACACGCAATCTTGGCACTGTGTTGAATAGTTACTGTTGTTCTGGGTATTAATATAATAAAACAATAACAAAATAGTATCAAACTCTAAATATCACAAAAAGGTTCGTTTTGAGCTCTTTGAGGTATTGCCACCTGTTCTGTGGATACCAAATCCTGATTATCCTGAACCCTATGAACTTTAAAAACGACTCGTGTTGAGCAATGGTCATCATGCCAGATTGCCTTTCAAAGTATCCAAGTTCAAATATTCTAAATCCTTGATGCTGCAAAATCTCAAGGGTATTTTAAGGCTGATTCCAGGCACATTTTTTACTCATTTTTATCAAAAGTTATGAAATTTTTTGTCTTCCAGGTTTGAACGTGAAAATTTATTAAATTGGTTTAGAAAAATCTTTGTGAATAAATAAAGCTTTTATGAGATTTTCTAGATTTTCGCCTCAATACTATTTCCCATTTTAATAATAATAAAACTACATCGATAACCAAAAAGAATTAATGTTTTGGCAAAGAAAATCTTGAAACGTCAGAAAATAAAACAAACGTAAACAACAACAAATTAAACAGTATTTTTTTTCTCTTTTCCAGATTTCAGTAAAAAGTACCAGTTGTGAAGAAATAGTGAAAAGCGGATTCGTAATATGACTTAACAGTTACGTGAGCACTTCAATTTGCGAACATGACGTGTCCCTTTCGTCGTGCGTCATCGCAACACCAGTTCGCAAATGGCGGCAGTTCTGGAATCAAGAAGTCGGAGTTCAGATCGCGCCAGTCATCGGTGCATCTACCCGGTCCTGATGAAGACGAGGAAAGCAACACTCTCACATTGAAACATCTAAGTGAAGCGCTCAAGCTTCTTACAGCTCCTTCGGTAAGTATTTAAGGATTAATTTTATTTATAAAACGTACTTATACGGCTGTAAAAAAAACAAAAAGCGTCAAATATAACGGGTTGAAAAACAGTTGGAAGAGGTAAGATATAAAGCGAAATTAAGGGGAAAACTTAAACTTTATGAAAGAAAAAATAACAAAACCAAAGAGTAAATAAAAAACAATAAAATTGAATAAATCTCTGCTAACCTTTGTTAAAGTTATAGCGCCGCCTTTTAGCAAAATTCTCTTATTATATGTTTAATGTTATAGCGCCACGCCACCTTCAACAAAATTTTGCAGTTTGCCATCCACAAGATAATGGTTAAGTATTTGTTATTTGCATAACCCATACTAATATACATTATACTTTCACAACTTTCTCGTTGGGCTAAAAGGAACTATCTCAAGCGAAACGGATTCATTCTTCAAATGTCATCAATTTCTCACGCACATCCGTCGTTTCCTGCTCAATGGGGTCCATTTTAGTAACTTGGCGTATTAAGTCTGTAATATCTACGTCTTCGGTCCTTACAAACTATTCGCTTATACCACTATTGTCTTGCTGCATAATTACTCTGTGATTATGAAGAGTATAATTATTTATATCGACAATAATTTGTCTTCAATGCAACGAAGAGTTGCTTAATGTTCATTATATTTGCCGTATAACTATTGTATAATTCATTTAAAGGCAATAATAACCGAATTGAATTATGCAATGAGTATGTCTAATCTCCTGAGTAAAAATTTATTAGCGTGTTAAAATATCAATAATATTTGATAAATAGAAGAGATCTCAGGTAGAGAGAGGAGCCAACTTTGCCTTACCATCCCTTATTTATTTAATAAAGACTGAAACAAAGGGGGAGACAATATGCCACCTGCGGAACGCCGACATTAGAATGAAACCAAATAATTTATCTTAGATATGTATGTTTTTTCAACAATTACGCAGGTATCAACGAAACCAACCGAGGACAGACACAAGTTGACACAAGAAAGAGCCCCCAGCAAAAAGTCAACATTCTTTATATCAGAGATAGTCAAACGCTGCAGGCATTTCTAAAAACCTTTAATTTTTGGTTCTCGTAGTTCTCGATTCAAAAGCTATGACGAAAATCGTAATTTTAAACTCGTTTGTCCATTCTCCTACATACCTACCTAAATGGATTTTGATGTTTTGTTAATGCTTAATCCAGATCTGATTTATCAATCCATCGATGGCTTATCTAAAATTACTTTTGCGTTAATTGGCTATATAATCAAGTATTTAATAATACAAATATAAACCAGTCTCGCCTTAGGAATATTATTATCCGTTCAAAATATGTAGTAACCACGCTTACAACAATTCATTTTGAGATATTTGGTAATTTAATAAAATATTTATCTTAGACATGGATAATATAATAACGAGATAATACGTGATACACGTGATAATAATAAATATTATCACGTGTTTTATAGAGCTACATTAACGTGATGATTCACTTTGTCTATTTGCTTATACATATTATTATCATCATCAGATGTAAAATCGTGCGAATTTTTAGAGACATACGAATCAGTCATCTCAAAAATCACAAGATAATAATAATAATAAGATAATAATAATAAGATAGTGTTTTTGTAGATAATATTTTCCCTTGGGATAATTTTTATCTTATTTAATAGTTTTTTTACTTCCACACGGGCGAAGAACGAAGATCGAAGGCGTTCTTTTATACCTTCTATGAATATAGAAATAGGTATATCACAAAGATGGTGTTGGATAAAATGTACTTGTAGTAAAATCTAATTTATTCACAAAAAGAATGTGAGTTGAGGGACTACTCTGCAAAAATGACGGCCGGATGCTTTTAGTACAAACATATTTATGTTTTTCTTCTTAGGCATTACGCTGCTGGTGAAGTGGTCACAGTCATGGAAAGTTTTCAGGATTGGTAACAGCTTATGCGAGATTTATGAATCTATTCGGTAATTCATTTCTTAAATCGAGTAATGTGGCGACTGCACAGTACAGCCAAAAAGGCGGACGAGAAATCTGTTAAAAATTTTTTCCAATCCTTGAACAACCCACTGGAAATATAGGGACTCTCGACTCAGAGAGCCTAGAGCATACTGTACCCACGTCACTTCATGGTTAACCCAAATTTCAGAAGTTTTAAATCGCTCGGAGTATCAATGAATTACTTATATCAGGAAATCCCAACTACCTTATACGCACGAAGCACAGAAGCGTTATAAATTACGTCACGAACATCACCCATCCAACTACCATGGCTATTATTGTACTCTGTGAATTAAGTAGAATCAAAAATACGCACTAAAAATATTTGTATTACTCCAACACAAACCTTTGTTGGAGCGTTATTATTGCGAAACTCATTTTCCATAGCCCTTGCTCGAAGCTTATTTTCCTCACGAAAAGCGTCAGTAAAAAACTTTCGCATCATAAAAGCCAAGGTCACAGAAGTATAACACTTTATTTGTCGTCACGTATCGTGCATAACCGCTGTTATCCTGTTTGCGATTGTAAACTCTCGCATGTGAGGGTCTCCGCTTCTTTATAGTGCCATTAAAAATTAAATGAGCCATGAATTCTTTTTGTGTGAGCGCACTTTATTGGATCACCTCAAATATATCGTGGAAACAATAACACGCGTTACGTGTTAATATTCCACTTGCCATAACCTTGTGACGTATTTCTGCGACTGGTCCCAACTGGTTAGGTAAGACGATGAGAATTTCCTAGTGACTTTCCATCTTACGATTGTAATTTTTTTAACGATTAGATGCTTTAGGTATGTTTAATTTTATATTAGAAACCTGCTCTCATTTCGATTTAGTTGCACGGAAGACAGAGCATATGAAACTTATTTTTGGGTGACTTTTATTGTAAATGAATGGTACCTTAAGTTACAATAAATTATAATTATTATCAGTCCAAACCAGTGTATCCAATTAATCAATTTCTGAGATGAGCAAGAATAATACACAAATTAACTGACAAAAGTTCTATTATACAAATATTATTAAGCTCTCAAGTTTATTTATTTGTTTCAACAAAATTAATCTCGAAAGCTACTGGATACAATTAGTTTTGTGTTGAATAGTACATTTATCAAAAAAGGTATAAGCTAAGTATAGGGTATATCATGCTTCGACGAATGGGCGCAAAGCATCAATTTTTTTTCTTAAATATCTTTCATGCATAAATATTAATTACATAGAACTTCATACGATTGTGTTATTTTTAAATGATAATAACACTATGGCAGAGCAGAGGATCTAGCGATAAATCCTCATATGCAGCCAACTCTTATAAGTACGTAAAGAGTGACAAAGGTAACACAATAGTTGCAAAAGGGTTGCAATCAAAAATAATCCGTTGTAAACGTCAAATGGCCTTATTCTTCTCATTCTGACCGAATTGGAACAAAACTCACACTAATCAATACTAACTGGACAATACTAATATTAACTAACAGGACTAACTATCACTAACAGTCCCTGTTCTCGCACTTATTAACAAACTAACCAACTAACATTCTAACACCATCTACTAATTAGACTAACCACCCTGGTCCGTAAATTGGGTCTTGTTCTAAGTCGGTCACAATTGCCATGGGTGGCAGCGGAAGGGTGGTGCTGCATGCTCGTTTGCT
>DWJQ01001905.1:0-10308 GCA_018248915.1 Hesperia meskei straton | reverse complement strand
TCCCCCATGCGGGATCATAAACACATTCGCCATCAAACGGGATCCAGCAGAAAACGGGATCCTGCAAAAAACTGTATTGCCGTGTGAAAGCAGCGTTACAGTAAGCAGAATTCAGCCGAAGCGGCTGTTGGCTGGACCGCGCTTCTAAAAAGGAACGCCACAGCCGCCGATAGCTGCGATCAGTTTGCGGGGACCCTCACTCTGCAAAGACAAGAATGCGTACCAAGCCTGAGAACAGAAATTTAAACTCATTCAAATCCCGCCTCGCTGGGAGTCGAACCTAAGACCTAGACGGCAGTCCGGCCAGGTAATCATTGCGTTGTTTATATTGTCAGTCTCAGCAGCGGTACAGTAAACAGCATTACGTATTCTGTTTGAACCGCTCACGGGCCGCTTGTGTCGATCGCAAGTGATCGACCGAGGTAATAGGTTTTAGCTTCCGTCAGAAATATCGTCATCGGTTGTGATTCGGTCATTTAAGTGTTTCGATTTTATCGCTTTTCATGAAATATTAATATGGTACACAAACATGGTAATTTGTGAGTTGAAAAGCTTTGTCATACTCTTTTAGGTTTACTACACGACTCCCCTCCCCTACAAGCCACTAACAACGAAGTTAAGGGTCTACAGTATTCTATGTACTTTTGTGGTAGAAGCCACCAAGAACAAGGCTTCGTAGGCATACCATCATGAATATCTTGTTAAGTGACGACGTTGTTGAGGATAAAACAACATTTTCGACCAGAGGATTCACAAATACTACTACTATAGTAGTAGAGTAGACTACTAGAGTAGAGTCTTGTAGGTATATTATATGGGATAGAGAATATAACAATAATTAATTTGTTGTTATTATAATATGCAATGAGCCTGAAAGCCTTATTCTGTTTATTAGCACGTTAGCTCTGTAATACGGTGTGGTATATCGGCGATTAGCTCTGAATAAACCGACAGATCGGACGTGACGTCACAATCTGTTTGGCGTCCATACACACGATGTCACATTACAAATCAACCGGAACGGACATCGCCGTACAAATAAATACACTACTTTATCCGACAACAGCCAAAACGAAAATAGAACGCAAATAAAGAGGCAGATACACTATCCGATTTTTATTGTCCTGTTTACGATATTTGGTCAATCTATCAACGGCTAGTGGAGATGTCCGCACCAGGTTAATTTATGACTTGTTTACCACATGCTAACCCCGGCACTGTTTTTGATACATGCACGGTAATATGACACGTAAGGCCGTGTTGTAGGGCCCATACTTGCAAGTCGATACTGCGGTGCCGAAAGATAACCCGGAAATAGTCATAGATCTGAACTGTCACTAGTTGGATAGTTTTTTTAATGAATGACATTAAGTAGGTTCATGAACGTAGGCGGAGAAGAGTAGGTATATATGTAGTATTGACCAACGGGCTATATATCGCAATCACACAAGAAAAGAAACACCTTACGCCAATGACCCAAAAAAGAGACGGAATAGAACACAGCTTAGTTTCGATTTGTGAATTAATAAGATTAAAAGCGGATCAAAAAATTTTCTCTGTGACCCTCGGAGACTAAATATAATTAGTAAAATTGTACAACCAAAAGAGGACAAAATTAAATATAAACAATTGTGGAAAAAACATGACGTATTTTTCTACACCACAATGAAAAGGAAAATTATCAACCGGTGTTGTATAATGTCGGAGTCTTAGATGCTTTTATCAATGAAATGACAAAGTAGTGGAAACAAGTATTTGAAATACTACTGTTTACTGCGTGTTTCACAATATTTAGCCAGTTGTAATTAATTAAGTGCAATCTGAAACTATGACTAGGAAACAAAAAATTTACGTAATAATAGTAATTTAAAAAAGCGACGGTGTATTTTGACTTACAAACAGTGTTTGTATAAATCAACTGGGAATAAATTTCATTTAGTTCAGCTAAGGTACAACCCACCAATGGCCCACTATTGAGCACGGGTCTCTCATTACTGAGGAGGCTTAGATCATACTCCACCACGCTGCTCAAATGCGGATTGGTGGAGTTTATTTAGTTCAGACTGTCATTTAATTGCACTCCTTACTGTCGTGTATATTAAAACATTTTACAAGATAAAACTGTCGTTGTCGTTTAGCTACATACAAGTACGCAGAGTAAATGATAATTAGTATATAAATAATATGAGTCTCATTCTAACTTCGTTTTATCTAAATTCACCCCAGTCGCGACACGTCCATTACTACACCGATAAGGTAAATAAACAAAATAAAGATAGCGGTTTATCTAATGCCTTAATAACGCTTTCTTTCTTGCGTCTTTGCGCGCAGGATAAACAAATGTAAAGCGGGGTTTTAATAACCTCGTTAAACAATCATGGGGTCGTATCACGGGGTCGTATCGGCCTTGTTAACGTGGCCGAACGTTAATCTGCTGCAGTTGTAAAGATAACAGTTATGGAAGTTTTTATTAGGTCGCGTTACGAGCGCGTTACTCCGAGGCGGTTATCGGGGGTTTCACTTGGTTTAGTAAGGTCATACGTATAATATAGTATGATATAATTAACACTAACATAATCTAATATTATTTAATCAATGTATAAATAATGTCATCTCTAATTTACTTGTACAACCGGCCACTACAAACCACCACCACTCTTAAGTAACCACTCTTAAGTAATGGTTAAACTGAGACGCAGAACTTACTGGTGCTGCTAAGCTTCGTAACTTGGGATATTATTTAAAGTGTTTTATTTTATTTTAATTCATAAGTAAACAATGCATTATTATTCAAGGCAAACCCATTTCGTGTTCATGTGGACAGAAATGGAACATCTTTATACTGTCGTTAGCAACTAAACGGTTGAATATTTGCTGTATCAACACGCTCCCCAATATAAAAGCGTAAATACAGGCGGTAAGAGGAACACATTTCGCGGTCTCCCAAGGATCGAAGGCTTCTGTTTCGCATTATTCAAATGGTGTTTGCTCAGACAATGTACCGCCCGTAAGCGGGTGAACGGTTGATTTTTCACCAAGGATTATGGCGGTTCGGGACCGAAGTGGACCAAATGGATCCCTTATGGAATAATAATCGGTTCTTAGCATACAATTAATTTTTTATCGCCCGCTCTGATAATGGACCGCCCAAGGTATTTATATTATCCGACATAACGTTTTGATACAAGTGTTGTCTTCAAAGGTTTTTTTAGGATAATTATTTGAATTTTAATTATGTATTTGATATCGGCGTAACCACAATAGTGCTTTGGTTATACGAATAACTTAATTATATGAGGTTTTTTATGTTTATGTTTAAATACTTCAATATACAACAATCATCAAGTCATTTCGTAGTCCTTCGAGCCGTTTTGGTTACTTTTCTTAAAAACCTCACTGAAGTACCGCGGAGATAGCGAAATTCTTTGTTACCTTTGCAAATACTTTGTTACCTTTGCACACAGTTCAATTTAGTCTGTAAGCAACATTTACTTACGGAATTTTAAATTCTCATCGTTAATCTGCAAAAACCTTAACTACAGGGACGGAAAGTTAACATTTGTGGAAGATGCTATTAAAATGAAAGTCAAAGTCAAAATTAATTTATTGTGGATCATAGGTACAATATAGTAGTTGGTAAATTGATACATTGGAGATCGCTATGTCCTACCTGTGATAGGTATATAACATTAGATAACAAATTTAGTATTAAAATTAGTATTAATATTAGTCAGCAAATTAAATTAAATTAAAATCCATACATAAATTATTATCTCAACGAACTAAAAAACAACTAGGTATTAATTAATGTCACAGTCAATTCACAATATAAATTAGATAGCTACTGAGATTACACGTCATTTTCATTTAAAAATTCATTGATTGAGTAGTAGAAATTCATATCGAACGCCTACATAGTATAGTTATGATTATATCAGTCACTTACGCACACAACAAAAAAAGCGTCACCTATTACTTTTCGATAAATAAAAAAAGATATAAGTAATATATATATAGACTTTATATTGAACAATTTCAACGTTACTTAAGTTAATTCCCCACTTAGGTTGTGTGTAAGTAACGGTTCGTATTAACGTCTCATTCCAGTTCGGAAAGCACTCCAAACTCTCATTAAAATACTGAGGCCAGCGAGCCATTCAACATGCTCCATTCATAACTTGCTTAATATTTAAATTTACTTCTTTCATAAAATCCAAGGATCTGAAAGATTGCGGTGTTCGCGCAGGAATTTTTCAATAATCGACATTTCGTAGTAACTAAGTCGGTTGATGGAAGAATTTGATTATTAAAATTCGCTGGAACGCATTATGCGAATTTCTCTTGAGCTCCTCGTTTTGATTCTCATCTATAATCATAGTCTGATTGGATCGGTAAACACTCTCAATGCAACGTAATAGGATGATTAATTGATACACAAACAATTTTTTGGGAACGGGTTTCATTTTTAAAACCTATCAAGAACAACTAGAACTCGTACACTTATGGTTCCTAACAACCAAGAAATGTTACGAAATTAAAGAATGAATAATAGAAAACCCGTATATTTTAAGAGTGCCTACTTGTATAAGGGCTCCGCCTTTTGATCGATGTTTGTCAATATGCTTCAATCAACTCAAAAGCAAAGTTTAAAACAATTAAGTTTATCAAATTTTATATTTGAGAAAATGGAAAAAAAACTGCGTTTGTTAGTAAACAAAATACTATAAGCTAAGCTCAACGCCACTTCTCTAAAAAAGTGTAATTACATGACAATCGTAAACTATTGCTTCTTTAATAGGATGCCGTACTACTCGTAATAAAAGGAAACTAAACGCACGCTGATAGAACCCAGTAACATAACTCAGGAGGGAGCCACCCCACTAATTTGGTGCTAAGGGAGTACAGATTTTGCTGGAAGCCTTATAAATGAAGTCTGAAGCAGATTTCTTCTAATTATGTGCCCTCTCGCTCCGGTCGTTGAACGTTACGAGACTACTATAAAAGGGTTTCTCTCAGAAGTGGAATATAGCTAAACATCAACTCTTGTTTCATAACAATAAATCGTTTATTTTGGGCAACTGAGGCAGATAAAAAAACATAAAAGAAAGTTATACCTAGATAAATACATTAAAATGGAATACAATGGAACGATACAATTTTAAACACTTATGTACTTACTTAATTAAGATGTTGTTTATTTTATTTGCAGCAATTTTATCCTCCTTTTACTTCAATTTAATTAAAAGAGAACTGTTTAAACGACCTGTCATGGAGGTTTACATCTCTTTGTAAATGTATTATTGTTTTGTGAATGTACTTAGATAATTATGTTACGATAATTAGATGACATTTATTAAAGGTATATTATGTAAATGAGAGATAATACAGCACGTACGCTACAGTGTCATTAAATTTACTTTCTATTTATTTTATTTATGCGGGTAGTTACAGAAATAAACATTGCAGCTCGGATAGCTTGCCGCACAGCGTTTGTTGTTAATGATCAAGACGTAAGCTGTGACGTTAGCTTATCGGTGTCATCATAATTCTAGTGCTAGTGTTGAATCTGTTAGCTTTGCCTTTAACGAATCAGTCGAAACCAACGCCTTGCTCTCGCGACACTAGGTACCTGCGCCGATAATCCGTACTATTTAATCCATAATATTTTCTATCAAAGTTGTGGACAAAAGTGTGTTATTGGGTTTAATGAAACTTATTTGTTTTAATCTGCTTAACAGGACAATGAAAATACATTATATATCCTCAGGAGCACGGTTTATATTACGAGTAAGTACCCTCCAACCACATTGGATAAATTGTGTAGTGATTTAAATATTTTAACTTCATTTTCTTAAAACTTGTTACGAAAAAGATTTACATATCTCTAGCCATGTAACTCGTATAATTACCGCGCAAAACAGTAATTACCTTCGCAAAATATTAATGGAAGAGTAAATTAACATATGTCATGTTACTTTTTACCTCGCGTCACTAATATTAAAGCTACACCTTACACTACTACTGGAAATAAGCAATATCTGACAAATAGTTTATGTAATAGTTAGACGTCAAGTTTCAAATAGAGATGTGTTATATACCCAGTGTGTAATATTACTAATATTTGATTGAAACTTAAGACCTTCGAGTATTGACATGAAAGCTTTGAGCAATTGAGGAGTTACACGTGAGAAGCAAAGAACACGCCTTCTTGGCGATATCTGAGTGTTAATATCTTTATAAAGTACTTAAAGATATCTTGACACTTATATTTATATTACTTAGAAAAGTATTCACTTACAATAAGAAAAAAATAGAGTAGGAGAAAAATTGAGGTATTACTTAATCACTGGTGTTACCATAAATAGGTAATTGCTGTTTCCATTTTGTCGTACGGTTATCCTTTTGAAAGAAAATAAAAACATCCCCTAAAAATAAAAAATAAATTTTTGTCCGACTTAATTCTGTTCCGAAAATACCTTATTAACCTCGGGATCCATTAAAAACTAAATAGTTTCCACAAGAGCATGGAATTAAGTAAGATATCTTGCTATATAAAGAGCGTTAAAAGAAGTAAAATAATTGTAGAAGTCGCCCCACTAATGTCCTCGAAGGGTAGTCCGGGGCTAACAAATAGTTCCAGCTCCGAGTTGTAATACATAGATAGCCGCGACTGCAACTAGTGAATAAATCGTGCTGTCTCTTTGCCCCCGATAGACGACTTGTTTGCCCCGACCAAATTTCAATATGTTGAGAACTTATATTTTTGTTTTATGTTTTGGCTTAAAAAAGATAAATTTCCTTTGTGAAATGGTGCGCAATATGCGTGTTTTATCAGTGTGAGTGATCGTAGTTTGATTTTCCCCAGTGTACTCGTGTTTCTTTAATATATGAACGGTTACGCTCTAGCGACGTATACGAGTAGGTATATTAATTACATTTTCCGTCACTAAAAACTGCCTACAATTAACTGACGAAATGAAGATTGTGAACAGATGTTATAAAGACTCAACTAATTTGATGACCCCGTCCGTTACACTATGTTAGTGAAAAAATAAAGCAAGTAGACACTTACCTGTATCGCAAGTACCGTAGACAACAAAATTAAGACATCACTAATACACGAGCCAAGAACAAAGATTTATGTGATGATGATGGTAAAATGTGTGCACAGTTTGTGATTTCACCACTTGAGCAACAGTAGAGACCGCAATGTTTTATTTAAACAGTACTTCTTGATAAATTAAATGCGGTGCCACTTTGATATTTCACTCTGCTCTGACTGTAAGAACGCTGTCTTTACCGAGCTCAGCGCAAGTGCTTTCTCAAGGACATCGAAGTGTCTTAGAGTAGTTACAATTAAATATGTTTTGAATTACTATATGAACTGAAGATGAAGACACGCAAGAATATTGAGACATACATACATGTATATTAAGTAAACTAGCTTCCGACCGCGTGGAATTCGTTTAAACTTCACCCCCCTAAGGGATGAATTTTGAAAAATCCTTTCTTAGCGGATGCTTATGTCATAATATCTACCTGCATGCCAAACAGCCTGATCTGTCCATTAGTTTGGACTGTGCGTTGATAGATCACTATGTCAGTCAGTCACCTTTGAGTTATATTATATATTTAGATGTTTAAAGTACCTATCCGAAGGGTTATACTTTACAAGATAAATAATATCTTCTTGACTATTTTTACGTGTTGAAGCCAAAGCACTAAGCATTCCTTGCTCACGCTACTACGTATGATACAAGAATACGGAATATAAACACGAAGATTAATCTTTGATCACCATTGCCCATGGACATTAGGAATACCAACGTGTTGCCGGCTAAAAATGAAGCGATGGACCCGTTTCTTCAAGGACCCTAGGTTGTAACATTGCGGGAACATGGAATAAGGAATTTCTTTGCATAGTTTAAAGAGACCTGGATAACGAAATGAGAACGAATGTCATTTGTGGTCAGTCTCAAATTAGTATGTAATCATTCAGTCTTTACTTTGTTCCATACATAAACTTTAATTTCAATGTAAAAACATCAAAACATCTTCATGAAAGGTAAAACGCTTTAACTTACATAAAGCTGAACCAACGGAGCCGTGCGCTTAATAATTTTAGCTTAAAAGCTCGCCGACTATCGCTTACGCGCGAAAAGCTTAGGAAGTTCGCTCCACTTGCTTTTTAAGCTAATTTTTG
This sequence comes from Hesperia meskei straton, assembly GCA_018248915.1. Taxonomy (NCBI): domain Eukaryota; kingdom Metazoa; phylum Arthropoda; class Insecta; order Lepidoptera; family Hesperiidae; genus Hesperia; species Hesperia meskei. The sequence goes on along the minus strand of DWJQ01001905.1, from coordinate 2,105 downwards.
GCAACAGCTTGAATTCTAGGTAAAGTTTAAATTCATTTTGAGTCTAGTATGGTTCGGGCTATATTTGCGTTTTAGCGGAGATAAGAACAAATTGTTTTTAAGCTCAGAAACTGCTTAGTTTAAATTACTTAAGAATTAAATAGATTTTTGCAAAGAAGATTAACGTATTTAAATACACATAGAATTACCCAGAATTCTGAATATTTATAAAAAAAATATAATCTGCCATTACAGGCACCTTTTATCATTTGTCAAATACTTGCCTACCCTCTATCGAGGGTATTTTTTCGCCGCTATTTTGAATGCTCTTCAAGTAATCACAAAAAGCTTTTAGAAGGTCACGTATTTGTCGAGATAAATCTAAAATCTAATCGCGGAAGATGTTTTTATTTGCGTCCCTCTCTCCTATCTGTCATTCTTCGGATACAGGAAGTAAAAAAACGGGACAGATATAACTTTGTCGTGAGGTTTTTTTTGATGCAATATTTTTACCTGCGTCGTATTAAGATTATTGTGATAAGATTATCGGGGCTGATGCGATTAAGTTATTTTCTTAACTTTAAGATGTTTTTGGAGTATTAATAAAACGAATGGATTGTTCCCTTGGGAATTGTTAATCGCTTTGGTGTTGAAAAAATAATTTAATACTTAAAAACACTTCGCTTTCATTTGACGGTAGCAAAACTGAAACGCTGTAATAAAGCCTAGGTATAAACGGCTATTGGCATAGTTAAAATCAATTTTTATTTCGGGAAGGTCTTGTCTTCGCATTGTGTCACGCGTATTGTATTAAACATTAATGTACTTGTCAACATTGGCAACAGTATATTTATTATATACCTATGTTGCAGGTGGCCTGAATAAAAAAAATTGACAAAAAATATACAATGGCGGTTAAGATTGAAGACAATGATAGATAGATAGTCATAATGACTATCTATCGTATAAGTGACTATCTGCCGTCGCTTTAGTCCGAATCTGAAAATTCTATCTCAATAACAGAGCCAGTATCATTAGATAGTAGGCGTTAAGCCATTCAGAAAGTCTTTGGTAGGCATAAATACTTTCGACATTCCAATCCGCACTGGACCAGAAAGGTGGAGAATGCTTAAAACCTCCTCAGTTATGAGGAGACAGCCATGTCCTATAGCGGCTCATTAATGGGCTAAGCTAAAACTATGTAAGATTTAGCCAAAACGATCCAACTACAACATTGCCAATGTCTATGAAAGAGGATACTATTAAGTTCGCATTAAATCTAATTTTTATTTCCATTACTAAGTTCTATACTGCTTTGGTCATTAATATATTTTCCTTTTAATAATAATGGATCAATAGCCGATGCCATACAACACAAATGTTCAAAGTCCATTCACCTCCGGCCAGCAACATTGCAGCCCTCGTCTGCAATACATTTCCTTTTCTTTCTGCTGCCCTAGTCATTAGTTGTTTGTACTTTCTTTCCAACTGACCCCAGAAGTCACCATTTGAATGACCGAGCCCTATTAATTCATGGGGATCCTTTGTGATTCCCTCGAAAGGAAACGTGGATATAGGAAATAGCAATTTACCCATCTAAATGCAACTTGATGAGTAATCAGAATTTCGTAGTAAATTGCTTCTCTTTGAAGAAAGATTTATCGGGACGGCCTTTGTGGATAGCTAGTGTGGTTCGGAATTGAAAGGGAGTGCTGCAAAGTATGTGGTTAATGTTTATCAAACTAACTCGGATCACGTTTTCATTTGACTACACTACTAGTACTTAATACAAGTAGTGATTTACCAACAGTATTCGTATTTTGACGAAACCATAGCCTTGCAAGCAAGGGATTCCGATCATACCGTACGTTATGTATTATTATTTTATAATCTGTTTAATTTAGTACCCTATCCATCCATAAACCTTTATATTTCCACTGCTGGACATATGTAGGCCTCGCCTAACTTGTGACATTCTGCGGGGGCTCCACGTGACCTTTCTTCTCCAATTTAATAAGGTATAATTAGTTAAACGCTTGTGTTTTATCATCTTCAGTCTGCCTTTAATACTCCATAAAATCGGTGGCTCTAGAAGGGCCTGATTATATCATGAGCGCGAAAACCCC
>DWJQ01001904.1:0-10310 GCA_018248915.1 Hesperia meskei straton | reverse complement strand
GATTTTTTTGGCGTTTTTATACATAATGGTACGGAACCCTTCGTGCGCGAGTCCAACTCGCACTTGGCCGATTTTTAAATTAGAATTGTAATTATATTGAATTAAAAAAGTAAATTAAGTACCTTTAAAGCTCATAAAAAATCAGTGTAAATATTATGGTATTAAGAACCGTAATTTACCTTTTAATAAGACCTAGTCATTTCATGAATATATATTCGTTGTAGTCCAACTACACGTTGTAAATGGACTTAATAGGTACAGCCGCGAGTTCCCACAATGATTTAGTACACGCCATCGTGAATGAGCACAATTTCACTTACTATGGTTATATTTCCTTTAATTATCCCCTTAGCTAATCCTGGTGCCTATTTCATGTAAGCACAGTATTTATTACGAGGCATATAAAAATAAATTTAATTTAAAAATTAACTGTTTGCTTATTTAATTACACGTGTACAGAACTTTATATTTCAGTAATAACGGCTCTTGTTTCTTGTGGGAAAAATGCCTTAAACCACATTTGATAAAATATTGAGATGGAATTTTTTAAAAATATATATTATCATTTTATTTGTAAACTAATTAAAATAAAACAGATACCTACTTAATACCTATTAGTTGAGACTCATTTCCACGCACTTAAAAACACCAAAATATTTGTAAAGATACACAAATAACCATTATACATACAATTTTTGTCAAAGCATTCTAATAATTCATAGTAAATTTTGCTTTTATACAGAGGAAACTGAAATGTCATGCGAAATTTCTAACCAGAAATGACAATATTAAATTAATCAACCGTGATGAATATTCCCAAATATAACTGAAGTTCTGTCGACACACCAAAACTGCTTGTTTTGCTTGTATTAAAGGATTCCTGACATAATTATCTCGAAGCGAATTACTACGCACCCATTTATTAACCATCTTAATTACTAAGACCAAGTTAATTACACCGGGTAAAACTTAGCGCCTATAGCGGCTTATCCCGTTAATTTAGCACAAAGTTGCTTTAACGAAAATCTCTTTACGTCATATCCTGTGGGATATCGCCGAAGTTGGTGCGGACAATTCCAAATGCTACCTTTAATGGTTCCCGTTAACTTTGTCATAATAAAATTATATAAAAAATCTCGACCCACTTGGAACAATTACTTTTATTTATGGCCTCAATAATTTACTGTCGCAAGCAACGTCGTTATAGGATAAGGTTTTTCTCTACATTGAATTTTCTTATAATGTAATATTTACTTTGAATAGGCACTGGTAGCTTAAAATTACTGAATCTATTATAATATTATGTAGAGTAAATAATACCGAAAGTCTATTTAAATATTTTGTTTTGTTAAAGGTACCTTTATTTAGAAAAAACAAAAAATATTCCGTAAGCGTATTTCATTCATGACTTTAAACGAATAAAACCCCGCCGCTCCTAACTATCCATTATCTACGATTTTTTCATGGTCCCCCAACGCGATGTATTATTTTTAAAGATATTATTTTTTACTTTTTAAAATGTCTGTTTCGGGGTTTTTTTTATTTTTAATTAAATTTTTTATTTTATACTTTTTATAGGTAGGATTCTTCCCCGCTTTCAACCCCCATAACTTTTAAACGGCTCAATCGATTTTCATCAAACATATCTAAAAACCTAAAAACGCACGCCCGTAAGTCCCAATTTAGTTTTAATACAAAAAAAAACAAATTAAAATCGATTCATCCGTTCGGGAGTTACGATGCCATAGACAGATACACACACAGACACGTCAAACTTATAACACCCCTCTTTTTGCGTCAGGGGTTTAAAATAAGAAAGTCAATGTCGCCTTTATGCAGACTTATGAAAGTTTGTATGTACTACCAACTTAAGTCCCTACAGTACATATTGATCGTCAAAAATATAATGTGATAGTCATTAGAAATAAATATTTTGTACCTCCAAGTGTGAAATTCATCTATATAATTTTATAAACAAGTTGAGTACCAAATTAAGTCCAAATAAAATTAGTCTCGAGAAGACTAGATTGTAATTAAAATAAAAAATGTAATTACTTTTCTTTGTTGATATAAAAAAGTTTGTTAGAAATAAAGATAAAATAAAAATACAGTTTTTATAAAGTAAATAGACATAGATTAGAACAAATGAATTATGAAGCAAGAATAACAAATGTATCATCCTTGATATTAATCAAAATATTTGCAAATGTACGTGATATGGCGCCGCTTTACGTTGCGTCAGCAGAGTTTAATTTTTCCCCGGCGCAGCTGAAGTGCGCTTTAAATCTTTTTGTAATAGCTTATAACAAAGTAGCAAATTGGTTAATGTGAAATTGTAACCATAACGCATATTGCAGTGCATTTTAACAAAGAGAACACGAATTTCAAACCCATCTCATTACCTCGCTGACCGCATCAGCAATATAGGTTGCTGGTTACGGCAGCACGCTCGTGTATTAATACTCTTTATTACGTAATCTTTTTATCACATAATCTGATTGAAAAATAAGTAGGTAAGTAAGTAGCTTACGTTGATTTTTTCCACTATTAACAAGCTTTACGTCACGGTTCATAACTCAAAATAATCGGCAGTGATTTCTAATCTAGCATAGTTGTCAGTCATTTTATTGCACTGCGATAAGGCTCTTTCGTTATCGTTATTCCACGGCTAACTAATGGGGGCCCCTTTAAAAACAAGAATTCGCCGGTGACTTCTCGTAAAAATGAACTGATTTAATTCCCTTCGAGTGTTTTCTGTCATAGTAAAATATGATGGTGACTTTCATTGGTAAAAAAGCAACTGCAGTCCTTTTCGTGTATTTTTAATCCGGATTTAAATTTAAAATAACACAGTTTTATTTCTATTCGTAAAAGTTTTGAAAAGTGAAAATCTAGTGAAAACCTGATATGTAAATTTTATATAAAAGCATATAAATGAATCAGCATTGAAAGAGAGAGACAAAATCCGTATTGGTAAAGAAAATATTTCTAAATAAATTCAAGTTGGAGCTTCATAATATTGTATCCCCAGAATTAATTGGTATAAAATGTTGTTGAATATGAAAATAAAAATCGGTGAAAACACACTATTTTCGAATTGATGATTTGCTTGAAAATAAAAATCTATAAAAAATAAAAAATAATTTTAAAGTGGATTCATAATAGGTATATCATTATGGTATGTTATCATTATGTATGTATGACAACACTTTTAATTTTCATTACGTCATTCTGATATCCACCGACCATTGTTTCAATTGGTCGGAATTCGTGTGGCCTACAGTCCGTGCCTACGCGCACAATTGCAATCAGTCTAATATGTTGAACAGTAGGTCCATCTCATTATCATGGGCGACCACAGGTGAATGATGGCGCGGTGCGAGCCCCGTTCGTTTTGTTTGTGGTCGATTTAACGCCCAGGACAAATTGCGTGTTTGCCGCCGCAGACGAGAGGTCGTTTCACAAGTAAGAGGAATAAATCGACTGATTACTTTTACAATTTCAAACATAAAGCGAATTGTTTCGTCGGCCAACTGCATGATGCGTATTGTTTAATTCGCTCCCCAACTGCGAATAATAGGTTTTTCTGTTTTGTTATGACTGCGCTGAAATGACTGCATAAATTATTTTTTGAGGAAAATTTATTTCGTGCGGACACTTAAAAATCTTTTGTACTTTCGATTCAGTATCGGAAAACTGTACCAAGGTATAATAAAATGTGAATACAGTTGGCTATCGTCATTATCACAAACAATTTCCCACTGCTGGGCTTCTGATATTAATAAACTACTGATTTGGAGACGCTCACAATATTTTGGAGAGTAAATCAGATGCGTATGTATTTTATGCTATACCTTTTGAACCCTACTCTCAAATGATTCTACACTCTATATTTTTACTACCTACTTTCTTCAGAACTTTTAGATGAAAACTTCAAAACAAACAATGATCACCTTATAAAATGCTTTTATTTGAAAAGTGTGTATAATATAAAAGACGCCGTACTTAACTCAAAATCTTTATATTTATTTCCTCGTTGTAAGCGAACTCTGTTTTCATCCTTTTAACAAGAAAGTAATCTGTCGACCTCGGCGGCGATAACTGGATTTTTATGTAACAAGCTCGAATCGCGCCTACCCTCACCTAGCCTGGGGCTCTCTTAAGAAATCCCCGCATTGTCAGCTTCTACTTCGGATTCAGAGTAATATACATTTACCCGTATTGGAATTACACCTGTATTTTACCCATATAACATAAAATCGGCGTAAAATGACAGTTTCTCAAGACGGTGGTGGTGTTTTTTAGTTAGTTTCATTGATACTACTGAAACTTTTACTTGTGTCTGTTTCAGCCTCAGTTTCATGTACACACCGTACACCGTATCACTTTTGGATTTTCTCACTCGCCTGGATGGTAAATCCTACAACCATGAACTATGGAGAATTTTATTAAAATGCAAAACTCATGAACCTGCAATTTTTAGTGTCTCAAACTTTTTACTTTCTAAAGTAACCTTTGATTCAAGGCATTAAAAAGTCTATTTGCTTGACTTTGTTCATTTTGTTCCCGGCCGCGATCGACCGCCGATCGTTGCAACGGGAGGCGCCGACGTACGCCGGCGGCGGACGTAAATTGCGTCGTGAAATTTGAGATTGCTTTTTACATAGTCTAGAATCTCCGGTCGTCACAATTTCGATATGACGGCGAGGAAATCGCGTCGTGGGTTTATCCATTATAATAACTATTATATCTATAGCTTCCTTTAATGCGAATATCAAATTAAATATACAGCTCAAAGTAAATATACAGCTTTTGCATGTAGAATTAATAAATTAGTTAGAATTCAACAAACGTGACAAATTAATAACGTAAAGTTAATTTTATCATATAATATTTATAACGAATAATAAAACTTTAGCGCCTGTAGTAAGTAATTCAAGTATATCTATAACAACAATCCGATACGCTGATTTCAGTAACAAATATTCAATAATAAATTGTAAAAATTGTGTAAACATTATTAATAAACAATATCTAATGGACAAATAAACACGGTGAAAAGTGAAAGGGAATACCTCAAAAAGTTATATACTTATATGTGCTTAAATATCACCCATATTAAGCTCCTAATTAAGGAAGAGAAAACGATAAATACACGTAATACCATCAGTTTTACGGCGTATCCAAAGCTCCAAGTCTTAGTTGCGTTCCCAGCTGCGTAATATCGGTTAACCGCCCGAAATTATACACAAGTGTCACATATAAGATGGGCCGGTAACATGTACGGCACTAAATTTTAGTTAGACTCGCAGAGGCAACAGGTGTATGAGATGTCCAACCGAGAAGCGTAATTATTGTCGCCCGAGCGGCCGGTGGTTAAATACAAGAAAAACAAACTGTATAACTATAGTGTTATGGTTTAAGTGACTTTTATCTTTTATCGTCCCACGGGACGTGAGTCAGCAGGTTTATAGTCTACATAATTATTAGTTATAAAAGAGTTAGTTGCTAACCCTATGACTGCGAATACTCATATGTGACACAAAATGGAAACATGATTGTCGAATGGTAGCAGGATTGAATCGCCATTTCTGCATAACAGTAGGTAACTACAAAGATATCTTGACCTAAATATTTACAACTAAGAAGGAAGGAACCACTGATGCGCATATTTGAAATTAATTTTATCTGATTACTGCGATTGCAGAGAACCGAGATAAAGCTTCTTATTTTGTAAGCTTCGTTGACTCTCATCATTAATGTTATTATGTTTTTTTTGTTTATTCTGGATATTTTTTTTAATAATATTTTCTATTACTAGTGGCCTCGCTTCGCTTTGGAACACCTATGCTAGTACCCGCATTGGGAAAATTTTGATTCAAGGCATAAATTTTTTTTGATATCAATTTTTTTAATATCCCAAAGTTAGTACGGAACAACGTTGAAAACTGCATAAAAATCAAATAATCGTCTACTAAAATTAGCAGAAATTAAAAGACAACTACAAACTGACAAACCTTCCAAAGAGTTTTTTTTTTGTTTCAGATATCTCCTCTTATAAAACTGTTTTTCTATCATAATTCCCAAATACTAATACTGTTCACAGGTTCACACGGCAAAACAAATAAGCCTTAAGCATATTGGTACACACAAAAATTACCAGGTGTCATAACTGCTCCTTAGGCGATTTCTATTCTCATAATCTTTTTCCTTATTGTAACAATATTATATTCCTCTTAAACTTTTGTTTGTTTTCTTACAAAAAAAATCACAAGAATATAAAGACAGAAATCGTGACTGGATAATGACGAGTTTTTAAACTTAGGTACTTTAAAAAAGTCTGCCACTCATAAAAACAATACTAATTTAATTTTAATTGAAAAAGCTTGTTTCACGATAATGACGTCAATAAATGAAGTTCACAATATTTCTATAGTCCATCATCTAAAATTTCGTGGAATAAATTGAAATTATTTTTAATAGCGTAACACACTGTGCACTACAGGTAACAGGTGTAAGGCAGTAAATAATACTCAACATCACTAAATTGAACAATGCTGCGACCAATTAGTGAATCCATTTGTGCTTTATTACCCAATAAAAACAATGATCCAATAACCGCGGAATATTAATCTCCCAATTGGACGTACTGTTGTCGTAAAATAATTTCAACTATTTTCACTGACGCTGCTGCGGATCGCAACAGTCCTTTAGATGGAAAATTACAATTATTACAAGTTTATTTTATATATTGACAGATGTCATAGACACGATCTGCTTCGCTCGTAAGCATCGAAAACATTGAGTGTGTTGCCAATATCACTACATTTTCACATTTTACTCACTTGTCAATTAAATGTCACAGACGATTCGTCGCGAATTTAACCAGTCGGTTGCGAATATCAAGCGGCCAAATGAAATTTGCATAAAAAACACATAGCTTTACCGGACTCTGTCGGCCATAACATACAATATAAACACGAACGTGTAATTCCGGTATATACATTGAAAGCATACATATAAGGGTTAAAGTGGCTGGATTACGTAGAGCCTTTGTTGCATTATGACACTGAACTTTTATAATCGTTTCCTATTCACAGCAAGCGGGTTAATAGTTGGGAGACATAATAAGGAAAGCAAGTTACTCCCCACAATTTTACTACCTACATTGCAACTTAAGTTGAAGCTAGAATTGATGGAAATAACAATGTCTCGGGTAAATTCATTAAAATTTATATTTTTGTATTAAAATTGTATATGAAGTCTTATAGGCTAAACTATCAAAATTATTTCTAATACTATGCAATAAAAAAATTAAAAGTTTTAATTAAGCAATCTTTAACTTTCCGTTATGTTATCAAAATGGACCCTTGGGGTATTTAAAAATCACAGCATTGGCGAGATGTGATGTATCAATCGAGAATTAATTTAAACTTTGCTGTCCAAAGCGAGCAATGAACAGCCCAAGGGACTAAACGGGCATCAAATCGAATAGAAGGTTATAATTGACTGGCATCAAGCGAATAACGACCTAACCACTGCCTCCCTCTCGATGAAATATAGACTCTAAAATGTTAGGCATACAAAACAAAATCGCCGAGAGTTAAGATACATGAATATCTTATTTTAGTTGTCTAATAAGTAAGCCGGTGTCGTGGCGAGTCTAACACTCACTTAGGAGAAGCTTCACAAAAGTAATTTGTGAGCCTCGGGGCCACTCACTCAGATCTTGCCGCATTTACATTATTAATTAACGTTATGCCATATTTTATTATCGAACGCTAAAAAACCTTCAACAGGCAACTGGTAAGTGAATTTATTGGCAGTAGAATGAGAAGTTGCTCGTATGTTCACGATAATGGTTTTGTAAATTAAACCCGTTATGAGAGCGGTTTGACGTTATTGTTATGGCGCTGAACGCGTTAATTTAACAGTTTCCCCTTTTTGTTTTTATCAATGATAACGCGAGCCTAATAGATGTGTCGGTTGTAAAGCTGTTTGGAACTTTCGACCACTCATTTCATATTCATTTGGGCGTTAAAGTTTTGTTTTGTCTGAAACTAACGTGGGTGAAAGCCCTGAGGAGCTGGCCGTTTGCTGTCGAGCAGTGACAAGCTCAGGCGCCTAACACACTTCAACCATTCAACCCTTCTACACCTCCTTCGCAGAAAATTAAAACCGTCAATCAGTCCTCGGTAGCTATTACCGATCAATCACTACGTTCCATTATTTGCGCTATTAATTACATCCAGCTTAATTGCGTTCATTCATTGTTGTTATATTGTTGCTAAATTAATGAATTCGCCAATTCCAATTGTATAAAATAAATTCTGTCGCTAGCTCCCGACATATTTCATTTATTAGTAGAACAGATTCATTTATTTATACAGAAGGTATTTAGTATCAAACATTGAAATATAATACTTGAAGCGGTACTTGTGAAGAAAAGCTTTTACGGTAGGTATACAATAATTTTTATACAAAATCAGAAAACATTTTAAAGAAACAAACGGCGTTAGAGTCGTTATAACGAATACTTCAAAGCACGCAATAAATGAGTATTTCGGTAATAAAAATTAACATTTGCTTACAAAAACATCCCTGTAATCATCCCTAACAATGGCCTGGGGTTTTATTGATGTCCGCAAAGGTCCTCGATTAATTTCGCCTTAAGTAAGAAAAATATAAAAAATATTACTCAAAGGGCGCCTATTCAAAGGAAGGTTTCGAATTTTGCGATAGAAAGTTAAGTAACGAGCGTATTATGTTTTCATGCGTTACTGAAATACAAAATTAAAAAAAAAACCAGTCAACACTGAATTGGAACTCCATAAAATAGGATTCCGTCATTTAAATGACTTCATATGTATTATTAAAACAACTTAACTTAAAACATTTCAGAATTCAAATCAAAATCAACAGCAATTCCAAAATAGACATCAGCCAGTAATTAATGTCTTCATTTTTTTACTGGTCGACAACCGAACAGATGACTCAAAAGGTGTCACCACTGCCTATAGACATGTAACACCTAGATGTCACCGACACGTTGCCGACCCAAAAAAGGAAGTTACCCGCATCGTGCCTGGTTAACCATCACTAAGTCCGAAACTTGTTTAAACATTTCACAGACTATTTTAGAAGAAAAGTGTATTGTATTGTACTCTATGAAAGTGATAACTACCCAGGCAGTAAAATACTTACTTAACAATCGATTAAAATTGGGCGGTCATAGAAGTCTACCAACCTGAGGTGTCTATAGCCATAGTCTCCATTATTCAGTAAAGCACTTTAAACAGGGAAAATTAATTTAGAATAAAACATGGGGCGCCTTACACTTCAAAATGAACCAATCAATTACACATCAATGTTTAACAAACAAAACAGCAATGTAATTCTGAAAATCCTGATATAATTAACTCGTAAATGTGTAACTTAATGATTAAATGGGTTACCGCGTCCATAACGCCGCATAGAGTGGGCGCTATTTTCAAATTTGCCACTGAAATATATGTAGATCCCGGCAATAAATTTCAGTATGGTTGTAGTAAAGTCAAAATATAGGGCACTATTCAAATAATAAATTATAGCCTACCACCGTACTATTTATACGACTAAATATAATTTTCCCTCTTCACAAGGTTCACCACAATTGAATTACTTATTCAAATGAAGCAACCCAGTGGTTTAAATGTCAGTTTCCTGCACTGTGGCTCCGGCTTTAAATCTTGTTTGACTATACTTCTAACAGTTTACTTATTGCAAATTTCAGACTTCGATAATCTAGAAGAAACATATGTATCTTAGATTACATACTGTAGTAGTATGCTATCAGAAGTGTGTGAATTCCTTCAATTTGCATTTGGCTTAACTTGACGGCACTTGGCTGGACTTTGCAACACTTGGCCGCACTTGAAAAATTGAGCGCATCAATATCCAGTTGTGTTGTTGTGTTGCGTTAGTTAAAATTAGAATATTTGTAAAATTTAAGGATCGCTGGGTTCGTTACATTTAATCCAATCGAATGAATGTTTGATTATAATTATGACATAGTATTTTTTAATCAAATGCCTGAAAAAGGAGCTCACAGAGCAGGTAATAGGACGGTACGAACCACCAATATATTTGACGGGCAATAAAGAAGCAGGAGTATGCCCTAGTGATTTCCAGTCTGACATAGTAACTGGTGCCTACACGTAAAAAACAGATTTTTTTATTTTTTTATTTATTTTTTGGACACGAGCAACACCAGGGGAGTCACCAGTGGAACGCCGGCCCTGAAGGAGAGCTCTTTTTACACCTTTCTTGAA
>DWJQ01001903.1:0-10311 GCA_018248915.1 Hesperia meskei straton | reverse complement strand
GAATTTTATTCATAAAATAACTCATACTACACGCCCTATAAGTTTATACAGACCGAAGCCGGACACCCTGTATAATTTTATAATAATTCTACATGACTAATTTTCAACCCAGTGATCCATGGTCTAATCAGCTCAGAGCTCGTTTCATTACAAACTTTCATTAAATGTGCAAGAGATACGAACAATTAAGTATGCATATTTTGGAGGTACTAACTAATTACGATTTCAACATTAAAAGTAATAGCTTTAAACTTTGTAGTAGCTGGGCGGCCATTCACCCGCGTTGGCTCCTGACATAAATACATAAAGAAGTAACATTTGACCAGTATGAATATGACCCCGTAACAGGTCCTATTGTGACGGCAAATAGAGTACGCGTCGTGTCGAATCAGAAACGCGCCATTGAAAAAGGCGATACAGGTCGGCTAACGGCTTTTGTGTTTTAACCCGACTACGACGTCCTTTTGGGTAATCCAGGGCAATAGTTGAGGGATCTCCCCAGTGCAGCATTACCTATATACCTATTATTTATTTATTTAATACCTTAAGCCTAAGAGCCGGTACTTTTTCTCTACTTGCTCTTTTCTTACCAACACATCGGTGATGCATTACAAATGTTTCTGATGTCTATTGGCGACGACAACTTGCCATCACGTAGCTTGTTTGCTCGTTTAACGGTATTTACATAATAAAACATAATTGTATGTAATCCTTTAGTGTAGGGTCGTCATAACAAGTGAAAAAAATGCTTAGAAATTTATTCCCTAATGACCTCTAGGCTCTACAAATCAAGTCATTATTAATTTATGTGAATGCTGTTCAATAATGTTCGTATATTGACTTTAGAGACTTTTACTGTTTTATCTCAACATCAAAATGAAATTTATTTTAACTTTCTGTACACTTTCTGTTCATAGTTAACGATAAATATTATTCATTACATTTACAGTAAAATAAATTGTAGAAATCAAAGACGATTCGAAAGTTTAATACACTTATAACTGTGAGTATGGAGGCCATAATAAAATGGCCATCTTCGGCAATATTTAATATTTGAAATAAAAAATAAAGATCCGAATCCGTTTATCAGATCAGTCCGAAGTAAATCGTCGTCGGCGCGGAATCGCGGGGAATGAACTATTATGGCTGCAGAAACTCTCACTTGCTCGTGTTGTGATGCTGTCGATACACTTTCCTGTGCGCCTGCGTGACTGGACTGCTGCTTACGCCGGTGAAATATCGCACTGATGTAACACCCCAATTGCATTATCCTTTAGCCCACTGAACGACAACGAAAACGACGAGACGACATTAACGGTAACGTCTTCTTTTACAAAATCATTTGCAACTTGCTCGTTTTAAAAGGACAAATCTTTTGTAATATTCTGGAACATAAAACTATTTGTCTTGTCATTCTTTAAATATTGCTTTAATTGAATTACGCGCTACTGAAATTCTATTGCGCGTTGCTCCATGTGAAAGGGCGATAAAGACTTTGGTACTTTATAATGACAATCAAATAAACGTACCTATAGATCTTACACTATTGCCACATCTGACATATCACATGCAGCGAGCAATTCGATTGAATTACAAATTTGAAACGAACAATGCCCAACTTAGGACGAGGCGAATCGGATAAGTTACATCACGACTTTTGTAATCTCCAAGATCTTATGGGTTCAAATGACAGGTGCCGACTGCGGTGTCATGCATGTCTCTGACTATTTCTCACAATCAAAACATTTGTTGTGATGGCTCAAGTCAAGTATCACGAAAGCGGTGGAACTAAAAAATAGAAGCCAAATAGCAGGTACACTGTAATTTATTAGACAACAGTGACTACATATTAAAATTCCTTTTTTAGTTCAAATATTGTCAAAGAATACAAAATATGATACCATCGAATTGTAATTAATTGGATCGTTTAGCGGTATCCTCGCGTCCAGCGCAGCCGAATTGTATAGCAGTGCAGTTTAATTGCGTTACATTGGGTGAGGTATACGTTCTCAGTCGGTCACCTTGCAATAAAGTATGGTGGTCGCGTCGGGCGCAGGGCGAGAGTGGGCGACCTCATATAGCTTGCGCGGGACGCGTTTCCTTTATTTGTTAGTTGTACGCCGCGTGATTGTGTCGTGCACAGGACATCATGCGGACATTAGTGGTAAGTGTCGCTTCGTACTCCGCACAATGCAAGGTTGACAACACATATTGCAATAGCATCAATTGAACTTTAAATTATCCAATTAATCAGTGAAATTGCTCATCTCTGTCACATTAATTAATTACTAACTTTATCAACTATGTATACCTACTGATAATGATTACACTTGACTGGAAGTATACATATTTATATTACAGACTATATATGCTGTTTCTTTATAATAACAGTATGTGTTGTTGCTTTCATTATAATGTTAATAAATTCTTAACGATTGCTTTCTTAGTCTTATTAGTAGTAGTTACTAAGCAGTTGCTTATTTCACTTTTATCACCTATTACTTATACACATTTATATCCATATAAATATGCATCGGTTATTTAAGTAGTTTCGCGATGTGAATTAAAAACAATATTTTAGTCATTTTATTGATTAGTTCCAACCGCCGATAGATTCATTGTACGCGCAACGTAGAAAAAAGCTCATTGGCATTAAAAACACAAAAAACCAAAACACATGGATATGTCCCACAGTGCGTAAATCAAATTCAGGTCGGTATCATATAACCGGCATTGAGAGTTAGGTATTGGTTTCGCATGCCAGCCTTGAAACTATTGAGAGTTAGAAGGCGGCTGCAAATTAATGCACGGGACTAACCTTTAAATGCAAAGAATGTTGCCCTTATTCATTTAAAAAGCGGAACTAAAACGCATTCGTAATTCAACAAGTAACTTGTCATATTTACATATAATATAATTGTTCATTACGTAAACGCGAGGTACTCACAAATGCTTTAGCGGTTTCGTTACCACACTGGCCTAGTGTCGTTACTAACAGGGTCGACTACTAGGAGTAGATACAGAAGTTGATAAGCGTAACCGGACAATTTCAACAGTATGAAATGTTCCATTCACTGCATATACTTAGGTTCAATATAATAATACCACTGCGGTTTTATTACTCAGGTATCATTAATCAAAGAAAACGATCGAATATTCGGTCCTTACAAAAGTTTGCACAAGTTTACATGAGAAACTTTTGATAACAATGTTCAGATGTGACGATAATATGATCAAGGCTAAAGAGAAAACAATGTTTGATCAAATAATATTTCACATCGATCGAATAAATATACAATACATTTTTAGTTCAAAGGAGACTTAGTGATATTGCACCAGACTGGATTAAATACTGAATGAAACCTTGAATTTCATATCAACGTAATATTTATATCGCAATAAGCGCAGCGATAGTTATTTTAAAATAAATAAAATAATAAAATAAATATTTTGTGACATATGTTTCAAGCGGCGCGTAAAAAAGACTTCAACGCGCTTCAAAGGAACAGCTTAATATTATTTATTAAATACTTTCAGTTAAAGAACTGTTACCTTTTGTTTACTTCAAATGATCATCGATATTAACGGTGGTCCCTTTTGCAAACTTACTAATAATAATGATCTTCAAATAAACACAGTGATCTAACAGAAATTAACTACAAATAAACTTTACGATATTGTTAACGAAATACGTTTATGTAGTTGGTGAAGTTTTATGAATGATGAACATTTATTTGGTCAGTTTTATAAGTTACAACTGAACAATTTCGTTCATTCGTATATCTAAATCGTAGAAGCGACTGAGGAAAATTGTATTTTGATTTGTTTCAATGCTTTTGCAATAAGGTAGTAATATACTAAGAACCTTTTCTAAGGTCATGAAAATGTTGCACTATCTGTTGTGTATGGCGACAGGCGACATATACTTAGAATAAGTGGAATGTCCGTACTTGCGATGAAATTACGTAATGCGTAAATTTAATAACTTCCGGAAGAATTTCGGTTCGACTACGACTTTACGACTCGTAGATATAATGTAAATTAGATCGTTGTATTGTTGGTAATTATTATTCAAGCAATAATTTTGGGGTACTACTCGTACATTAAAAATGTTTCATATCATTTAAAAAAGGTAGGACTTAAAGTATTCCAATAGGAAAAATCAATAAGTACTGCGAATTTATATCCTGTGCGTACACAATTAGCAAACAATTAGGTACCTAAGTATCTAATTATTGGGTTTATCCGCTTGTAATTGCTTCAATGTTTTAACGTTCGGATTTCTCTTTTGAAAAAGTAGTTGTAATATGCATTTGACCTGCGGAAACTTCAAACACCAACATATATATATCAACGCTGCAACGGACGCAAAGCAAAACGTTTAACTAATATACTTTTTATGTCGCACGATTATTAAAATTACACATAGTGAACCCAATGACGAACTACTTAAATAAGTAAGCCTTAAGCTACTTATAAGTAGACATCAATAAAAAGTTAAGACATAAACGACCTGGCCCCCTTACAGGTAATAAGGCGCTGTCTCTGTCCCCCACACGTTGTGAATGTAAACTGTCTGGAATTAGGAGTTCATAATACGGCCCCTGTTATCTGCAAACAAAAAAAGAAAAATGAAAGCAATAACCCTTAGGGGTTAAAAAATCCGTAAAAAGCAAAAATAAATCGCGTAAAGTCAAAAAGTCAAGATAAAGATAAGAACGTACGCACAAACTTACGGACAAAGAATTAGGTATATACGAATCAAGGGCCCCGTTCTTTTTTGGAAGTGGGTTAAGAATAAAGTGTGACTGACCTCGCACAGGACAACATTCCTGTGTGAGATCGGTTGAAGTGTGTCATATTTTACATCAAACAACAATACTTGTAGGTAATACATACAACTGTATCTTATTCATCTCTGTAGGTATCTACCTACATGTAAAAATTTCAGAACATCTAAAAGAAGATACAAGTGTCTAGTTTAGTTAGGTACGCAATAGATCTGATAAGAATAATTTTAGGGGTTTTAATCAGCTTGACTTTTCATTTGGCCTTTGTAGTCAGAAACGGCTTTTCATTTTGCCATTTGGATGTAATTCTTAATGTTATATAAGAGGCAGTTTGGAGTAACTTTTATTACTTGTTTTATTTCATTTGATTCAGATTAAAACGATTCTTAGCATTAAGTATACATGTATTTAACTTCATGGAAATTTCAAATGCAAGACATTAGATACCTACAAAAAACTTAATGTACCTACTTACCTATCTACCGTGCTAATTTTTTCAAACAAATAATGAATGCGGATGTAATATTATTAATGGCAAATAATAAGTGCACGTAGCATGTGTTACTTGTTTATATTATGCTTAATGTTTTTTTAATACCCAAAGTAAAATGGACCGTCACCTTGACTGGCGGAAGAACGAGATCCGGGCGTCCTTACTACTTTCAGATCGTGACCCGCTCGGGCGGCTCCCGACCGGCGACCTAACCTTACATATTTATTTACTTATGATTTTTTATTTAATGCCTCTTAAAATGCGACAATTCCTTGCCATCATTGATCTTTAAATCTGTTAAACCTCTTAATACATTCTACTAATATTATAAATGCGGAAATAACAGTATAATTTTCATGAAACTTTACAGACCTACCTAAAATAGTTTAGACATCGAAATAACATAATAAGTTAAAATTAACAGAGTTTTGTTTTATAATTTTGTCATAATACAGCAACAACTGTGTCAAGTAAGTGGGAAAAAAATCAGCCTTCTGAGAGCTATCTTCTATTCAGGGAATGGCTGGATCCACCAAGAGAAGCGAGGATGGATATACTTTGTGAACGGTATGAGAGAAAATCGCATCCAAATCGCTTAAACGTTTCTGACATAAAGAGGAAACCAACAAACATACATACCGACTAAAAATAAAAAAAACGATTGTCCTGTAGCCTATTTCTATATTATTTTTTTATTACTTTAATTACTTTACATTAAAATTATAGCTGGATGTAAATTATCACACGGAAATCACTTGCCTGCGTGTTTTGTGCGTAGTGATATACGATAGAGATACCGCGATAACATTGTTATAATTATAACTGACAACAAAAATATAAACAAAGAATAGGTACAATAAAACAATTAAGTAATAATTAGAACAAAGAGGAATTCTTTCATCATTATTTTATTGTTTAACTTTGTTACTGGTGCTAAATAGGTTATTTATATGTAGAATAGGAAAATTCTATTCCGTAACTAAATTGGATCCAGTAAAGATCCAAGGATTTCATACCAGTTACAAAAAATGCAATCTGAAATACCTACTTGCGTGCACAGAACTGTCTAATTTTTAACAAAAAAATCCGACTTCAACATAAACGTGTAGTAAAATGATAACATCATCAACGTAGTCGAAGTCCACTAATCACGCATTATTAAAGATAACACAAAAATTTTTCATCAGATGACGTTCAAAATATAGGACCAATTTAATCAAAGAGGACCACACGACAAACACCAGATTTTGAATAAAAACGATCCAACATAATATTATATATGAAATTCAGAACGTCTGTCTTTTTTATTCGGTCGGTTAAAAACAAGCCGCAAATTAATTGTTTGTATTTTGTGGATTTATAATATTATGTAAATAGGTAGAATTAGGTAGATATAGTAATGGATAAGTTTAATGTTCCAAGTAGTTTCTTTAGACGTATCGTTTGACCTTTAAATTCAAATATTAGAATTGCTGAATAATAAACATACCTACATAGATAGGCACTCGCTCTAAGCACGCAACACTATTTCACACAAATTAAAGGTCGGTCTACACAGCAGCATACTGGAACGTGCTTTATTGTTTTACTTTTTTCATGACTTAAAATCACGGTTTAGTGGTCTTCAATGTTTAGATTATACTTAGAACAGATAATGTTCTAAATAAAAATAGCCATTAAACAATAATCCAATATTAAATTGAAATGCGTACTTAGCAATTACATTTTAATTACCAACATGTTAGACAGTTTTCACTGCCTTACTTTTAATTTAACCGTTACTGTTCGTTGTTGCGTTACCCAGACTTAATTCTATTAAAATTCAAGTCAATTTAAGCGTAACAATCTCAAAGCATGGCACGAAGTCAAACAAGACACGCGGCAGCCAGTCAATCTAGTCAGGTGTTAAGTACTGCATCATTCGTGAGCCTGGCAAGCAAGGCCCATTACACTCGAAAGTATGCAGCAGTCATTCGTTACGTTACTCGCGTTCCGCCAATTATTCGTGTTAATTTGTATACGAACCTGTTTCTTAACTTTATTTTTAACTAGTAACCGCTCTCGCTTCGCTTGGAGAAATAATCCTTACAAATGTTACGCATTAGGTACGAATTAAGTACCTACTTCAAGTTTATTCACTCATGGCATAATGAACTCGCCCCTGAACACAATGTAACCTCCTTACACCCTGATTTATATTCCTTACGAGTTGGTACCCGCAACAATCAATTCAAATCTTCGATTTTATAACCTCAGCAGTTAATGCTCATCGGGTACAAAAATTATTTCTAGGGCGCTATTTTTATAATTTTTATAATTCTAATAATTTAGCTGGTCGACCGTGGTTCTGTTACAATAGTAAAAATCTATATTATGATGCCCATGTTTAATAGGCCTGTAGTTCCGGATATATTAGTGTGTTGATTAAAAACTTTTTTTTAGATTCGTGTTCTAATAACTGCTGTTTCTTATTATTCAATAACTATATATTTTTAGTACCTAATTCAGTAGCATTTGTTATGTAATTGGCTCTGTAAGTAACAGTTTTATTTGAACTCTTGATTTTTGCTCTTGGTTCAATTTTAAATTTTAATTTTAAAACTAGAGTTCCGAAAACCGTCTATGCTATTGGATAGATACTTACATAACCTACATCGCAATACTTACAAACTTAATTACGTGGGTTTGTGTAGAATTCAATACAATCAACTCTCAATACGGTACCTACTTCTTGATGGCCATGAACAACATTAAAAATCATTGAAGGATTCCTGTAACCAGTAATACTCTTGTTCATTGCAATAAATAAAAGGACTTATTTAGGTGTCATATTATCTCATACGCGATTAAAAATGATATTATTAATTTAGATACAAAAGCTCACAATTTAAGAATCATACAAACGTCATTGTAATAATAATGTCTTTCTTTTTTCAGATATGTATGCTGTGCTTGGTCACAGTTTATGCACAATTTGATTCGCCAACCCCACCAAGACTTCAGATTCCAGGAGCCATTCCACTCGGTGGACCAAGACAAGGTGGATTTAGACAAGGAAGACTGCAAGCCGGCCCAGTTCCCGGAGGAGTTGCCAGGGTCAGGAGGCCTGGGCTTGCAAGGCCATCCTTTAAATCAGTAGACGCGGCACCTCGCCCTAATCTTCAAACATTAGATGAACCTTCAAAACCTGTTACAGAAGAACCTGAAGATGACATAGACATCAACACTCCAACAGCTTTTTCGCCTAATATATTCTCGACTTCAGAGCCTCAAAATGATTACTTCGATATAACAACCACTTCTCAACCGAAGCCTCCGATTATCTTTAATCCGTCTGCATTTCAACAAACTACACCATCCGCGCCAAAATTCGAGCCCGTAAGACCAACTCAGTACAGGCCTTCGCCGCAACAATCTTTTAACCCAATCAAAAATGAAGCACCAGCGAGGCCGCAACCAGCTAGACTACAACCTTTATCGGCCAGACCTCAACGTCCTGTATTCAGGCCGGAACCTAAACCTTTCATTGATGAAGATGATGAACCTGCACCCGTTAGACAGTATTCAAGACCACAGGAACCAATCAATCGCTCACCAGTGAAGAGTGCCCCTCAACAAAAATATGTACCATCGAACTCCCGAGACAAGAAGCCCGTCGCTCAGATAATAAGGAAATACAGAGAAGAAAACGAAGATGGTAGCATCACGTGGGGCTTTGAAAACGATGATGGGTCGTTCAAGGAAGAAACCATCGGCGTCGATTGTGTCACCAGAGGTAAATATGGATACGTTGATCCAGACGGTTTGAAACGAGAATACAATTATGAAACTGGAATACCTTGCGACAAAACCAAAGAGGATGAAAATCAGAAGGGTTTTATAGATTACCAAGAAAATAAGGCTGTCTTACCTAATGGTATCACGATAGATCTCGCAACAATGGGCAAAAAATCTAAGAGGCCATTTAGGTCAGCGGGTGTTAATTAAGTTTAAGTATAATATGTATTTATTCTAGGAGATTTAATTTTACGGACACTTAAGTTCTTGTCATCTAGTGTTACTTCAGATACAAGAAAACGTTGATTGATGGTGTGGTTACCGTTTTGTACTGTAATCGTGATCGACAATAAACAAAGAAATAAATGTTTTTATTTATTTGCTGTGATCTCGTCCTTGGCATCCTGTTAATGCAACCCCTGAACTTACAGCATTTTATGTATGTACTTAAGTATTTGGCAAGCGATAACTTGGACATCGAATATTACCGTCAAATATTTATATGAAAATCACATGATAGGACTTCATCAAATATAAGCCAAACCGAGCTTCTCTGCTCATGCTGCATTTTGCTGAATAGCGAACGAGGCTAATTTTTTAATTGTGTGATTAGCCACCTCCCTCCTTCTAAAATCGACCGCAGATTTTTTAAATACGGCACCAATGGTGCAATGGCTATCACGCCAAACTGTTCGATAGAAACTAGGATCGATTCCTAGTGAGACGGAAATTTGAATGAATTTAAATTTTCGTCCTTGGTATCGCGTGTTCTAGTGGCACCTACGATCCAAGGAATCCTTGCGCAGGGTGTGTTCTGTGTTAATTGTTGTTTTTTAATGTGTTTCGGTCCCAGTTTGAGGACTTCGAAAAGCTAGAAATCATAACAACACATAAGTTTGGTGTTACTGATACCCCTGGGAGACGTTGACACCTACTACCAGTGGTCTCGAACACACCGATTTTTCGGTATTTCTACCGAAATGGGCTCTGTTCTACCGAAATACCGAAATGCAACGATTTCTCCACGATTTCAGAGAATACGTATAAATTCCATAGAGATATTACACTAGAGTGGGTGAGCCATACGGCTGCCCATACATTGCAATTGCCCCCAGTTAGAAAGAGAAACGATAACGGTAATTACCTATCTCTCTCCGATCCCGATGGGCCAGAAAGAGAAAGGTGATTACTAAAGATTTCGTCTCTTTTTATCCTAGGTACGCTCTGAAGCCTCGTCAGAAAGAGAAAGGT